>CAEFZX010031211.1:0-99879 GCA_903066825.1 Alfaro cultratus | reverse complement strand
AAAACAGCAGCTCTGGGAAGATATTCTGACATCCTGCAAAGAAATTCAAGCAGAAACTATCCACAAACTCACAAGTTTAATGGATGCAAGAATTGTGCAGGGATATCAAAGAAGGGATTCTATGTTAACATGTCACTCTGTCTGTTAAGATGTTTATGATTGAAACAGCTTTTGATTTTAGTACATATGACCACTTAATGCTGCACATTCAAAGAATGACCGTTTGCAGTTCTTTATAATCCATAAAATGTTTAGAAAATCTGCTGTGCATAATAATTTGGAACAGTGAATTTTGAGTTTTTTATTTTTGAAAAAAATGCTGTTTTCATGCGGAGCTTTGTTCAGTAACATTTGATTTATACTGTAATAGTTCATGACTTGAAAATTATACTGACCATCATTTGCATTGACCATTTATGAAAATCTGAGAAAATGTCACTTGCATAATAATTTGGAACACGGTGTAATTCCCTCAGGCTGTCCTTAATATGCTGTTTTGTGATTCAAATATGGGCAAATTGTTTGTTTATGCAAAAAAAAAAAAAAACACGTGAAATTGTTAAGGACCGTCGTAAATTAGCCCAAGCTTTGCACCAGCCAGGCAACCATCTTGATAGTATCTTTTCATAAGACAAGAATGACATGCCTAAAAGACGAATGGTGACAAAGTTGTGATTTGTTTTGAGAGCAGCGATAAGAGCAATAAATACTTCTGAAGATAATCTTAAAGTTCGTCAGTAATCTCCACATTAGTTGCATCATCTGCTTCAGCTTTTCTGCGTCACATTAACATTCTTCCTTATTTTGTTTTGTTCCTTTCTTATGACTATTAACATGCTGCTTTTCGATTCCCAGGAACATGGACTCCCTTCAACCCGGTGACGGTCCGCTCCATCATCTGTAAGTAACTTCTAACGGCGACACGCCTGGCTTTTTACACAGCAACCTTTTTCTTTTTTTTTTCCCTGCTGAGACCGTTTGAGTTGTTTATCCGTCCCCGTTGCGCCATGACGACCAGATTAAGCCATTAAGTCGCGAGGACACAGACAGACTTATCTTTTGTGGTGCTCCAGGGGGAAAACTGCAGCCGACAATAAGACTGAGCCGAAATGCAGTATCTGCAGCAGAACAGGAACGCTGGCTCAGACTCCACATATCGATTCGTCAGAGTTTGGAGGCTCGGGTTGCAAACCTTTTAGCTCTGCAGTGTAGTCGCAGCCTTGATTCTACTTTGGCACAGATGCAATAGAAACCGACTTTTTTTTATTATTATTATTATTGAACTTTTTCATCTCTTGATGTGTTGTAGCTTTAAGAGTAAATCCCTATAAGTCTCTTTCCTCCCGTTTGTACCGAGCGCAGTAAATCCATTGTTTTATGGTCTTGCAGCGAGAAGCACATCATGCGATAACGCTCCCTTTGTTGGGCGGTAATTGGATTGATCCGCATGAGAGTGAGGAAATGGGAGTAGTGGTGCTTGGAGCTGTTTTATTTCTTTGTAACTTATGTAGCAGGATTTCTAAAACACACTATTAAACCCTCCTGTTAATTTGTAGAGATGCAACACTGTCTTATCAATTCAAAGTATTCACACCGTTTGAACTTTTTTATGTTTTGTCACATAACACAACCATTTATGTAATTTTTTGGGGGGATTTTTTTGTGACAGACCAAAACAAAGAAGCAAATACTCTTTGGCATGGAGAGAATTATTTAGAATTAACAGGTTACACAAGAAATTGATGGCAGGAGCTTGTACAGTTATTTAGATCAGCCGCATTGCAGCAGGGATATATCTAAAATTAGAGGTGCACTGATAAATCAGATGGCCGATCGATAATGGTCGATACTTCCACAAAGTTCTGAAAATAAGCCATTGTCCCCTTTTGCTCTGTTGTGAGAGAGGGCTGACTGAAAGACCCGCCTGGTCACCCAACTGTTGTCAACTTAGCAACTTTGTCACTATATTTAGCAACTTCTCAAACATAAAAAAATCAGTATAGGCCAAAATCAAAATCTGCAAGTCGGCAGCGATGCAGGGGACACAGTGAATCGTGCAAGTCAGTTGCTACTAACATTTTTGTGTGTGTGACCTTCAATCCTCTCTATGAATAGTGCTTCCTTCCACTGTTGCAATCATGCGCTAGTTTGTGTTGTTCTGTCACACACTTCTTTTAAAGTTTGTGGTTGTAGCGTGGCAAAAATATGAAAACCTCAAGCATGAGGAATACTAGAAATCTGAAAAACGTCTCTAAGCTGGTTCTGCTTCCCTCCTCTCAGCCATGTTTGACAGGGAAAACAAAGGCGGCGTCAACTTCAACGAGTTCGCCGGCGTGTGGAAGTACATCACAGACTGGCAGAACATCTTCCGGACCTACGACAGGGACAACTCGGGCTTCATCGACAGGAACGAGCTCAAACAGGCACTGACCGGATTCGGTGAGCAGCAAAGTATGCTTTTAGTAGTTTGAATTTGTTGGGCTTGGTGGAGGGCTACAACTGGGTGCTCTGTCTTGGTGTACGGGCAGCAGGATGCCAGGAGAATGGTACAGAGTTTAACCTCAGTTTACACTTGCCACTTGTCTGAGTTGTTCTTCACTTCCCACCTTTTCTGTTAATCTTTCATTTAGGTTAAACATTTATCTCCAGCTTAAGTATTAGAGGCAAGTTTAAAAACAGAAAACCCTTTTACTTGTTTTCTGTACGTAGTTTGATTTGTAGTATAAGATGTTTGTGTCTTAACCTTCATCAGTCGCTACCAAAACCTGTTGGTTTGCTTTAACGCAGTCCTGTAAAATGTTCCAAATAATCTACTGTAAGTTTTTCCTGCTGTTTGATTACCCTACATTTAAAACTTGTCTAAAGTAAAAAAAAAAACAAAACAAGATCTCTTTTTTTTTTTAAATGCAAACATTAAACTGTTAAAAAACAAACGGAGGCTCCCTACGAAACATTACTGCTGTTGCATTGCAGGCTATCGTCTATCGGACCAGTTCTACGGCACTCTGATAGAGAAGTTTGACCGGCAGAGGAAGGGACAGGTGGCCTTTGATGACTTCATCCAGTGTTGCATTGTATTACAGGTAACAGATAAACAATTGACGCAAATGATTGTGATGCTGCCTCATAACAAATATTTCCCTGTTGGATTACTTTTTAAATTTTTTTTTTACACATTTTAATCATAGAAGCTAGTAAATTAGAGGCAAGATTAACAAATGTTGTGGTCTGAAAGCTACTAGAAAAACAGTTTTGCACTAGGAACAATTTTTATTTTCACTGTTTTTAAACAATCACACAACAGATGTTAAATGGTCTGAAAATTGCCGCACATAAATGAATAATATGCATCTCTAGAAGTTTACAGTTCCAGTTTTTGTGGTTTGTGGTGATTTTGTGAAGATGCTCTCGTAGCCGATCGTTTGAGCTCGCTTAACGTGGCTGTTTTGTCGTCTCCGCAGAGGTTGACCGACGTTTTCAGGCGATACGACACAGACCAGGACGGCTGGATCCAAGTTTCTTACGAACAGTATCTTTCCATGGTCTTTAATGTCGTATAACGCAGATGAAGAGCACAACTGGACACAACTGTGCCAAAGCTCCTGGCACCCTGTGGATGTCTGCCAGGGTGGACACTACGACATTTTTTTTTTTTTTAAACCTAGTCTAAGCCTGATTTGGAGAGTCTAATAAGAAGATATAATCTTAAAGTTAGAAAAAAAAATTAAGTGCTTGAGATATGGTAAGGAAAAAAAGAATCTTGTAGTGTTTTGTTTGTTGACAAAATCTGAACAGGTCCATGCTGGGGACCGTGGGTTTGAGACAATTCTGGACACATCTGTCTTATCTGTCTGTTAATGTCGACACATTTTTAATGTCTTAAACTTAAGCGATTGAAGAAAAATATTTCTGTTGAGTAAAATAATACATTGTAAATATAATTTGCATGCTTTTCAGGGAAATTAAGCCCCATATTGAAGCATGCTGTCCCTTTCTTTTGACTTGTTCTCTGCCCTCTTTGCTCAAAGCCATGTTTACAAAAACTGTGAAAGCAGGTGACGCTCTGCTTTGAGGTTCACTGACATGCCAGCTTACATGCCATATTTGTATGAAAATATTTTTAACAGCAAATGTTTAACGCTAGAACATGATTTTTGGTAGAGGGTGAGCATAATGATATCTTTAGTTTGGCTTTTTTTTTTTTTCTGTGCATGATGCCTTAAAATGTGTAAAAAACCCCACAAATATTAAAAGAAATCTTTTATTAAAAAAGGTCCTCCAATGTTGAATTTGCACTCTTTATTTAAAGGATGAAAGTAAAAGTAGAAATATTACATTTCTACCAATAACTCAATTAGAAACAGACATTCCACAAAAACATGGTGTATTATGTCAAAGTACAAGTTATGTCTCCTCTACTTACATATTCTTAATGATGACGTATCTTTATTTCCTGTTGGTGGTGTCTTACTCATACATGTGATAGAAGTGGAGCAGATTAAAGTGGCTGAAAATAAATGAAAATGTTTCCCATTTTCCTGTAAATCTTTAAATCGTGCAATTTTAGGATTCATGCATGGGAAATGCATGGGAAAGAACAATGCCTTGCAAGGCGATTGTCTCAAATTTCAAACAAAAACCTTGTGTTTTATTTGGATTTTATCTGACTAGATAAAGTAACCTGCAACATAATGCTGATTCAAACACATCCTGATTCAAAGGAATAGTTTGATTATGATGTATAGAAATGAATTGAATTAATAAGAAAAGTCTAAATGAGTTCAAGTTCTATAAATTAAGATTTTCTTTTTCAAAAGAATCTCAAACCTTGAGTTTTGGTCATGGTGAATGATTATTGGAGCACGTCCTGATAACCAAATAAAAGGGGCAACATTACAACAGATTTATAAAATGTGACTAAATCCAGAAACTAGATTTTATCGAGGATAAGAGCGCCCTCTGCTGCATTTCGGTAGGTATGACTGCTGCAATGCACCAAGTACATGTTTGTCGTCAGAACCTTCAGCATTTTGACTGGGGTTTCTGTCAGGACCCGTAACAGGGTTGCGCCTTCCCAGCAGAGCTCAGCTGTTAGACTGACTGCTTTTAAAAGCGTTTGTGAATTTCTGAGCGTTCCTTTAACAAAGTGTTTGCAATGCCGCTAAAACATTTTCGGGCTCTTGGACAAGTTTTCGCAGCTAAGCATCAAAGCAGAATATTAAGTCGGTGTGGGAGCGTGACTTTGAAAACAATAAAACCCTACAGCGCTTCAGCGGGAGGCGAAGACGCGGGTACAGGTAAGAGTGTGCAATGGCGTAATGAGAACTGTAGGTGGCAGCAGAGGACACCGTGGTGACACTGGAGAAGAAGACTCTGACACACCTGTAGCTCATTTGACATCAAACGCAGAAAACTAGACGGGGATGGAAACTGAAAAATAACACAAACTGAACAATGTTGTGTTGCGTCACAATATCAGCTACTTCATCATGCAATGTAAGTCCGGAATGACAAACTTCAGATTTTTCTCGTGAAAGTTGTTGAAAATTGACCAGTGAGAGTTTTAGAAAAAAGAGGCATATTGTAGACTAAAAATGTCTGAGATTTAGAATCGCTAAGGCATAAATAAATAAAAATAAATACGTCTTGATCTTTTTGGTAATAAATCTTGCAGTGCAGTCAAGACTGGTTTCACAAACGCAGAACATACCCATTATAGAAAAGGCTCCTTCATTACACAAGTTAAGAAGTGGCACAACTGCCCTGCTATACAGAACTGAATACTTGTATCATATGTTGAAACATAAACTCCGAATGTATTGATTCTCTGAACTAGCAGTAGAAATAAATGTATTAATGTGTCAATGACACTGTCAACTTTTATGGTTTACTGACAATCTCAATTAGTTTCTTTTTAACACATGATTGCTAACTATTACTGCAATATTTTGTTCCCTGGTGTACGTTAAATGTTAACTTATTCATTCCAAGTTTGCAAAGTTTCCAGGAGAAAATGTATGCAGTTTGTATGGTTAAATGAAACATTGAGAATATGAAGATGGGATCATATATTTGAATCTTGCAGAACTTTGATTAATTCCTAGAACTCGGGGTATAGATTTGTTTACAGACACTCAAAAACTCACAGCTAACGGCAATTTTGAGTATCCATGTAATCTACTAGTCATGCTTTTGGACTGAGCGGAGGCAGGAGTACCCAGAGAGAACTCTTTCATGCCTGCAGGGAGAACCTGGATTGTTTCCCCAGTGATTCTTGCTACAAGGCAACAATGCCAACAATTGCAGTAACTGTGCCGCCCCAAAATAAATATGTTGATCAAGATATTGTTCCTAGAATCATTCTGACCCAACAGGATGTATGTGGCATAGATCCTCGGAATAGAGTAATTTAAAACATTTAGCTGTTTGCAACTATTTGAAGCCATCACAGATAAATTGCTTTTAATACTACTTGTGCTATTCTTTAGATATACCTTTTTTGTTCAGAATTGCACATGATGCAAAAGTCCCCTCGAATGTTTCTGCCACAAAATGTTCCTGAAATAAAACTGCAAACAACGTCCCACAGAGGTAGTTAAGATGCGGTTCACTTCCTTGGCGCTTGCTCAGCTCTGTGTAATTACTGTGTTTGTTTAAGGTGTAGCAGAGTCGAAAGCTCGCCTGAGACAAATTGCCTTTGCTTTTCATCCTCCACTGGGTTTGGTTTAGCAGTCTGTGTCAGCGTCTCTCACGCATCCAGTAGCTTTGTTTCCCTGGCCTCGTCTCCTCTGGAGGCAGCGTCCTGTGGGTGTGGGAAGCAGCTGGAATCCCTGGGATGAACCTAAACAATGTCAGGTCGGCTGCCTGGTCCAACCTCGAGCCACGATACGTAGCGCACATAAACACAACTTACATCAGCGCAGACATTCTCCTCCTAAGTGTTGTGACCCATAATGTTTTTAATTTGTGCATCTCACACGCCGTCTGTCATTAGCTGCAGGTCAGACTGTGGTCTCAGAGCGAAGGGGATCCGTGGTTACCGTGGCAATAAACCGTCCAGAGGCGCGTAACGCGGTGAACCAGGAGACAGCGGGGCGTCTGCTGGAGGAGCTGCAGGCCTTCGACAGCGACCCTGACTTGAACGTGGCTGTTCTGCACGGGAAAGGTAGACAATGCTAGCAAAATCTTGAGTGTCTGCTTCATGTCAATCAGAAAAGGATTCATAACTTTTTACTTTTGTTTTTGATTTTAAAAGTGTGTATTTGTCGTCATTTGCTACTAAATTTATACCAGACAGAGAAAAAAGTGTAAAGCCTGAGACGTTCAAAAGGTAAAAAAATAATAAAAAAATATCTCAGATTGGCTGTTCTGAAACTCCTCCTCCTTCTTCCATTTTTTTGCTCAGAAAGCATAAAAAGGGCTATGTGAAAATAAGCATGTGGATTAAAAAATGTTTGTAACCTTTATTGCATCAGGAAGAGAAACTCATTAAGATTAAAAATCTCTTTTGCAATTGTGTTGTTCTATATAACAGCAAAAAAAGATAAAAACAAGACAATTTCAACCTTTAAAACATTTTAATGACAGAAATATTACATTAAGAGATGAGATATTGGTTCAAATAAAGATCATTTGCACTTTTGTATAAATCTGGGTACTTTTCTTTTTTTTTTATAGATATTTAATATTTGTTCTTGTTGCAAACTTTATCTGTCTTGGAAAAAAAATCTCCATTTAAGCATTACTTCTGTAAAATAATCACAAGTTAATGCTCTAGACTGGAGCTCTTTCCCTTCTTCTCTCTCTTCACTTCAAAAGCAAGCAAACAGGAAGTTTACACAAGCAAAACCCATTTCAAGTGTTGTTGTTTTTTTGTTTTTTTTACACTTGCACCTTTCCGTGAACTTTGTACTGAATTTACACAAGTTGAATTGCTTTTACGGCAATACCACAAAATCACTAAACATCACACAGCTCTCAAACCTAAAGCATCTTCTGTTTCCATCATCCCTTCATCCTCAAAATACTTCGATGGGAATGCCTAGAAAACTCAGACCGTGAACACAAACACCTGTGAGGTGACCTGCCCTGGTGGACCAGGATCATGTCACAGCTCTAATCATAGCACATGGTGCATAAACTCCCTCCCCCAGTGGAAACATCGTCTTCGGCCGGGGACCAGCCTGCGTGAGGTATGCCTCACGCAGGCTGACTGCTCCATCGTGTGGAGCAGTTTCCACACGATGGCTGCAGACGGTTACAGTCTACGTAGCGGTTCTCTTTAAAAGGGCAAAAGTCAGCCTTGCGTTTCAGCGATCACACCCTACGTTTCTGTCAGCGGGCTATCATCCGCTGCTGCTCCATCACGAGAAGCCGGCCGACCCCTTGTTGGTGATTATCAGCGCCTCTGTGCCGTGAAATGACGGGCAGGGAGGTTCCAGTGTGGATGTAATGTTTCTGCAAACATACGGAATCCATTTAGGTCAAATTAACACTGACACAGTCACTCTCTCAGCTCGCTCTTTTTTTTTTTTTTTTTACTTATGATGTTGAGAGTAATTGCTTTCAGCAGGGGTTGAATTTGCTGGGACATTTATTTTGATGATTTCACATTCAGATTTCTGGGAGTAGCTTTTTAGCCAGATAAGCTATGGATTCTGTCAGATGTGTTACTTAACATGACTAAAGGGACGTAGCAAATGCTAATTGGGTAATGGCGCACTGCCGTCACATTAAATAAATGCAGAAAGTGGCGAATTGTTTAAGATATAATTTTGTTGTACTTGGATCATTTATAGAAACTGTAGTGAATACCAATGAGGGTGAAGGTAATGGCTTCAAAGATCATCACATATTCTTGTTTTAAACCTAATGTTAAGCCTCATCAATAAAGATAATTACTTTCTACGTTAACATATTGGCTCTGAGCCACAAATGCAATATCAGGAATTTGATGTCGAAGCAGCTAAATGGACATCTGTGCTACTGTTTTCCTGACCTGATGAGTCAAACTGATTTAAACGTTCAAGAACTCTATTGTCTTGTTCAATCAGATAGTTTTTATTTTAGTTGCTGTGTCAAATGTTTTGGCAACTCAATATAGGAGCCCCCATTGTTTTGATAAGTAGCAGATGCTGTTATCTAAAGAAACATATAGTTATGTGGGGCTCTATGTCTATGTCCAGTTCAACTTCAACCCGTTTGCTGGGGAAGTTGGGGATCAAGATAACAAGATAGCGATTCAGCTTTCTGGACAGGAGTTAAATCGTTTTGTACAAGAGCAGCATTATGCTATAGGATTCAAGATTAATGTAGGGAAAACCCCTCACCACCTGCTGCAGATGCTGTACAAACTACCACTCTGCAGCCAGAATTAATGTCATAATATTCAAAGTTTTCATTGTGGTGGAAGTTTTTCATATGCACTCATGATTCAACAACAAAATTTGATGTATTTTATTGGGATTTTATATCACAGACCAGGAGTCGGCGATCTTTTAAATTCCAAAAAGTGCTTTTGAATTCATTGCTATAAAATAAAATTTGTCTAGAGCCACAAAGCAAGATTGATTTTTATTAATATATACCAAATAAAATGTTTTATTTTAAAAGCCGAGATAATTAAACTAAAATTATTATTATTAAATGATTAGCTGTCTCATATTGTACTGTCACAACATAGTGATAATGTTAACAAATATGTAAAAAGCATACTTTATGAAAATCACACACTAATGCTTTAAAGCATTACTACAAAGTGGAAGGAAAACGACGTGGGTTTCACAATCTGAAAAAGTATGACAGGGATTTTTTTTTATACAACCATCTGACCTTTGTGAAAGAGTGGCAAGAAAAAAGCCATTGTTGTCTAATAGCTACAGGCTGGGCAGAGCACATGATGAACACGTGGAACAAGGCTTCTACAGGTATTTGGTGCAAATTTTGAAATCAAAATATGCACAAGATCCCCCATGGTGAGACATAGTGATGTTAACAAGTTCTCTTTAGCAGAGACGGGGAAACTGCTCCGATGACAGATGAAGGTAAATGCAGATAAGTTGTGAAAGAAAACCTTTTGAGACTGAGACTGGGGATTACCTTCCAGTTGTACAAAGACCCTCAGCATTCAGTCAGAGCTTACATGTCTTAGTTCAGATCAAATTATATTAATTTATCAAAATGACCCAGTCAAAGTATAGAACTAAATGCAACTGAGAATCAGCGGGCTTGAAAAACTACGTCCAGTCACGCTCAGTCTAATGTGGCTGAGCTTGAACTTTTTGTCAAAGAAAGTTGACAGACTTCCCTTCCTTTGAGAAATTACAACCATCTACAACCTGTTGACCGATGAGGGTTAAGCACAAATGTGAGCCACACTTGGCAGACTTTATGTGCAGATAAAATAACCATGTGTCTTACTCCTTCCACTTCATGACTGTACCTTCTTTGTGTCGGTCTATTGTGTGATCTCTCCATTCAATATCTCTGCTGTTGTAGCATAACAAAATATAAAAAAAGTTTCAAAGAGGTAGAAATAGCATTTCAAATTCGACTTTTACGGCAGACGTCTCATTTGTTTTTACCATGTGTGTAAAATTACCATTTTACACGCTTAAGACATTCATCTGCCCTCATAATGCATCATCTCCTTCACGATTGTGTCACAATTTCTGTGCTGATGTCTTGTGAATAAAAACACGCAGCTCTTGCTCCTCAAGTTTCTTTAAAAGGTCTGACTGGTGTAGGATGCTCATTTCCAGTGCTGCTCCCATAAACAGGATGACACAGTTTTTTTTCTAACAACCCAACGCTGACCCACAGCTGTAATCAGAGCTCCCAGTTGATGGGTGTTGCTGGCACATGTGTTCATTAGATCATTCTCATTACTGTCACATTACAGAGAGAGGAGGATTTTATGAGTCCTTGCCTTAGACAGTGACATAGTGTTTGTTTGCCTCTTGGGCAATGTTGTAATTACCACATGAATCCAGTGGAAGAGATCTGTGGCTGCACTGCATTACTTGCCCATTAATGAGAGTATGATGCATGTGAGCACATGCACGGTCTGCGCCTATGCATTGAATTTACATCCTTTAGGGAAGGAGGAGGATTTGTGTGCCAGCGAGCCAAAAGAAAGCGAGCTACAAGCCAAATTGCAGCCTTTTTTTTTTTTCTTCCTCATCATTTTCCCTTCCTTTCTGCCATACTTTGTAATTTTGCGGTCTCTTCCAGGAGGGAATTTCTGCGCTGGTTATGATCTGAAAATGCTGGCCAATCAAAAAGCCCCCCTTAAATTGGAGCAAGATGTCACAAAGGGTCCTGGCCCAATGGTGAGCAGAGCTCGGTTTGTGATTGCATGTGTGTACTTGTGAGGTTTACATCTACATTTCAATATCATGTAAATCTGTAATCATGTAAATCGTAAAATCTAAAACCAGAAGTTCAGGCTGCTAGTAATTGTTTTTATTTTAAAATGTCTGAGAGAACAGGTAGTTAGGAACATTTTTGTTTTAAGTAATGAAGTAGAAGAGAGATGCCTCTAGTACTCTTCTACTACTGTGTATGTGTTACAATACCTGCCAACATTTGTACCTTTGTTTTTTGACATTATAGCCACAAACTTCCATAGAATGTATGGGGAGGGGGCTACGTTATTGAGAACACAAAGTAGAGAATTATTAAGATGTTGAATTAACATGAATGATAAAAAAAAAAAGTAGATACACGATTTTCAAATGTTTACAAGTAAAATCTTAAAGGTGTGATGTACATTCATATTCTGCCCACTAATTATTATATGGAATAACCTTTTTGCAATTACAGCTGCAAATCTTTTGGGGCATGGCTCTACGAGCTTTGCACATCTCGAACCTGTGATATTTACCCATTCTTCCTGGCAAAATAGCTCAAGCTAATTTAGATTGGATGGTTTGAAGAGCAATTTTAAGGTCTTGCCACCAATTCTCAATGGGATTTAAATCTGTACCACAACTTAACCATCCAAACACACAAATGTGCTTTGAGCTACTCTAAAATCAGTCATCAAAGACCAGTGCCCTACATGTTTTGGATATTTCCCCGCTTCATCATCTCTCAGTCTTATAAACGGGTGATTGACAGTCTCCTGCTCAACCTGATGACATGCTGATGAGCTATTTCAGCTGTTTGCATCAGCTGTCTTGGAGCAAGGACACATCTAAAACATGGAGGACGCCAGACTTTGAGAACTGACGCTGAAAAGCCCTGGTCTAAACAATTTCAGTGTTGCTCTGGCTGCATGGTTGGGGCATTGACATATTTCTCTGTGTCTAAGACCATGAGCGTAGGTGGGGGCAATAATGTGATGGTCTTTACACTGACTACTCAGAAGAGAGCAACAAGAAAAAACAGAAAAGAAAAAAACAAATTGATTTCTCATTATGATATCACTGTTTCGGTTCCATTTGTTTCTAAGAGCTAAATTATTCCCTCATGAAAAATTAATGCCACTCACTGTTTAGGAAACATGTTTCGTTGTTATTTTTCTTCTTCTACTTTCTCATCCCTGTCTTTTTCTTAATCAGCTGCGAGTTTG
Organism: Alfaro cultratus; assembly: GCA_903066825.1. NCBI lineage: Eukaryota > Metazoa > Chordata > Actinopteri > Cyprinodontiformes > Poeciliidae > Alfaro > Alfaro cultratus. Next base: position 87,305 of record CAEFZX010031211.1, on the reverse strand, counting down.
GCGCCACTGTCTGACCAGAAGTAGCAATTTACTGGACAGGCTTTCTATTTGGATTGCCAAGCATTGAACTCTCCACAGCACAATTCTGCCACCACCATGTTTTAGCCACACATATACAGGGGCTGAAAACAAATCCAAGCCATCAATTTCATATTTTTATTCATTAAAAAAAAATGACAATCAAAAATTGTTTTTCTTCCAAATATATTTATTTTCTCCTTTTTTTCAGTCTTGCATAAAAGGCTTGTGGTTCTAACTTGCAAAAGATAAAAAGGGGGCAACGAAAACCTAAGCAATTCACTGTAGCTTCATGCTCTCTTGCAAACAGTTGGTATGGATTAGCAGTATCTAAATATTATACAGTAACATTTTTATGGAGAATTACAGTCTCCATAAAAATGCTTGGCCTGCGTATTGCTGTAGGTGGTTGGGATTGAGTGGACCTCCTATGCAGAACATGAGACCATTGTACCTCATACAGGAAAAACAAACGGCTTCATTTGTTCTGCTGTGGTCAAAACTCAAATCCTCTTGTTCCTCATTTGTTTGACAGTCTGAGAAATTAATTAGAAAATGAAGCCTGGAACATTTTACCGAGTAGCGTTAAAAGCATAAATCGCTGTGAAGTGGTGATAATACGCACGCCTTGTTTACTCTGTTTACATCTTGCATGATGACTTTAGTCGTTTGGATTGCCATGCAGTGTAACAATGTTCTGCTTATGTATGGGTTGACTGATCCAGCCGTTTCCTCCAGGGTCCGTCCCGTCTGCAGCTGTCGAAGCCGCTGATAGCGGCCGTGAGCGGCTTCGCTGTGGCTGGAGGGTTGGAGCTGGCCCTGCTGGCTGACCTGAGGGTGGTGGAGGAGAGCGCCGTCATGGGGGTCTTCTGCCGCAGATTTGGTATGGTGCTCTCTGCCCTACAGGCCTAATTGAGATTTGATCATTAATTTTGAGCTTTTACAACATCTGCAATAACATCAGGTCTGCTCACTTACTTATGCGGGCTGCTTTTATTGCAGCGTGGTTTTGGCAGAAGTAGTTTTCCCATATACTGCTCTGGCCTGGTAGTAAGGATAACATCCACAGTATTTGAGAAAACTCCAAGAATGATTTATCTGTCAAGCTCAAGGTTCTTCAGTCCAGTTGGAATCTGTTGTGACTAAGGGACATTTTCAAGGTAGAGACATGAACAAATTTGTTAGGACTCTTCTTTAGTATGTGTAAGAGTTTTATTCAAACATATTTATACTGTAAGGAAAGACTTCAAAACCACCTGTAGTTCAATCAGTGTTGCCCTTAAAACTCCATTTGAAGCAAATGCAACCAAGAGGTTTTACAGATACTTTACTCTTTTAAATTGAGTTTTTTGTGATTCAAGAGTTCGCTTCCTTGTGGTATAAGTATGATATGACACAGAGGTCCATATCCCCGGGACTGTATTTTGGACCGGACAGGGTTGGGTAACCTTTTGAAAGTAAAATATGCTAGCTGCCTTTAACAGAGAAGTGCAGAAGAATCATCACTGGGTCTTGAGGGGTGAAATCATCATGCTCAACACCACATTTTATCTATATTTTTATTCAGAAATACATGATCACCAGTCATCTGACTCCCCAGTGGTTGATCCTACACTCATTTCAACTGGATAATTTCTTTCTTAAATATTTATCAAAGATTTTGAATGTTTACCTCAAAGTAAACTCTGCGCCTAACCAGATATGTAGTAAATTGTCCTTCAGGTTTGACCTGGTTAGAGTTGGCCTGTGCTGTTTTACAGCAGCCAGTTCAGTCATCCATCTTAGTTCATAGGAATCTGTCCTGTATATTTAAGAGTGAACAAACTTCCAGAGTTTCCTGTTTCGAAAACAACATTGTTCACCAGCTACAACGCATTTTTATTAAACAGAAGGATAAGGCCAAAGTCATCACAGGGTTGCTTTCCTCTGGAAATGGATATCTCTGCAAATGGCCAAGAAGTTCCAGATTAATGTTTCTTTGATGCTGCTTATTTTAGTCTCAAATGCTGCTGCTGCTACACAGTAACTCTCATTGTTGCACATTGTGAAGCGTTTTTGTTCTGGCAAGATCAAGCTAGTTCTTTGGCCCATTTCTGACCAGTTAGATGTACTTTGATGTTATGGCTCTACAATTGTCAGAAAATGGGCAAAGAGCGAATTCCTCTGCCCCTTTTCTTCCAAGACAGCTTTAGCTTCCGGAATCTCAGTTAATCAGCATTACTATGTGCTTTTGACCATGCAGCAATAGTTTAAAGGGCAAAACCCCCATTAATATGACTCTTCTTAAGAGACATATTCTAACTAAGAAAAAAACATTTTCTTAGGTGTCACTAAGTATTCCTCCCAAAGTCAAACTAATCTTTAAGCCTTGCAAGCAGCTCAGGAATCTTGTATTAACCTTTTTTTATGGTAAGTATTGGTTTTATTTGAGGAAAAAAAATATAAACAGGCATTTCTTAGCTGTGTGTTGATAAACTTTGCCAATCTAGGGAAAGTCTCCTAAATTAAACTTTGTGGTCCTTAAAAAAAATCAACAATGATGTTCAGATTTTTTTTCTACTTTTAGTAGAAGTTAGCATCTTTCAGTTCAATTCTAGAAATGTTAAAATGTTTTATTTTGTCTCGGCTTATGATACCCAACCCCAAAAACAACCGTCTGTTTTTTTTGGATCTCAGCATTCATCATCTGTCTCCTAGTACCAGGAAGTCGACTTTGTTTCTATTTTTCAGCGTCGTTACTATGTCCTCTGTTATCACCACAGCCTCCTCATGTTTGTGCACAAGGACAAGGCCTCGAAGCGATAACGATGGTGACCGTGACCTTTTGGCTTCATGGCCACAGTCTGCTGGGCAGCCTTGATAAGTAGAGGAGGAAACGACCAACTGCCAGGTTTCCATAGCGTAGCCAACCAGGGCTTACGGGTTATTTATGTCACAATTTCCTTATAAACATTTTCCCTTTTTGGCATTTTTACTGGTAAAGCTTGCTGGCTGACTCAACTATACTTCTAAAACATTTAGTTTTCTGTTGTAAACACACACAGAGCTGATCCGGATTCCCCCCCATAAAACCCCGTCCTGCAATTCAGCGTGTAAGGAGCGGCTTTACTTCCCTTCAGCAACTCTTCTATAGATTTTAGCTCTGCTTCTAGAGGGCTTGAAATATAACAAGGGTGTTATATTTTTACTGTAAATTACAGACAGTACTAGACTTGGAGTATAAACATGAAAAAGTTCTCATTTGAAGCCTGTAATTTAACAGGGGAGCTTCCTGGCAGAGCTCTGAGTCTTCTGTGTTTAAGAGACATCGTTGGGCTTCTTAGTTTTAGTACTTAGAACATTTTTTCCTTGTATTACTTTGTCATTTAAGTTAGTGGAACATACAGAAATTAATATGAACAGAAAATACACTAAAGTGTTTTTTTCTTGGCTTGAAAAAATCTGATCGCCTCCCACAGTCAAACAGATTTACAGAGAGCATTTGTTTATTCTCTTAACTTTTATTAAACGTTCAGAATAAAAAGTAATTAGAAATAATTGCCAATTTATGCTTGGACCTACCAAAGTGCTGTAAACAGCATACCTGCAGTCTGTCTTGGTTGCTGAAATGAAGACATTATTAGACACGACATCCTATTGTTTCCTAACTTAACCTCGTTGTAGTATCAATTCAATCAAATATGTATATATCATTTTATATAGGTTAAGTAGACGCTCTAATAAATTGATTGATTGACTCCAATTTTTAATGCCTCATGTTAGTGATATTTTACTTGTTTGGCATCCTGTCCCTTTTTTATGGTTTTTTTTTAATGTGTTTTTGTCTATTTTATTTTGCACTTCAGTCATAAGAAGTCTGAAATTTTATCTGAATAACTGTCATTAAGGCGTAATTAAAGTGTTGCCAGGTTGGTGTTTCTCTGCTGATGCATATAATTAAACTCATGCAAAGTCAGGTGATTCAAAAGCACCTTATTCAGACATTGCTTTTTGGAAGATGAACAGAGTGCACATCTTAAAATTGCTATTCGTTTTAGTAATTTTACACATCTGTACTACCATTTCAGCTACTTACCTGAACAATAGTTGGAGAGAAATGTTGGAAATTTCAGAGTGTATTAGTGCAGGTTTATTCCTCTCTATCTGCAAACGCTCAGTAAATCCAGCGTCTTCCATCAGCTCAAAACTATGTCAGGCAGGGAGAAATGTTGCTGCGGTTTTTACATATTAAGTTGCACATTTCTCCCCCAGTGATTAATTTTCTGGTGTGTCATTGCCTCACATTTTCAAGGCTTATTTGTCAACACGTTTGAGTTGTTTCCTCCAGCTAAGTTAAAACTGCTGGGTTTTTTTTATTTTTTATTTGATGCCACAGTTAAGAACGGTTATTACTTTTTCGCTTAGGAAACGTGCATATTCATGAACATTTTCTGCAAAGTTTAACCTTGCACAGCTAACGTCTTAACTTTTCAACTCGGACGTTGGTTTTCTTTAGATGAAAATATAGATAAAGGGACATTAGAAGAATTTAATGAAGCAGAACAGGACAAACGGAGGATTTAGAAGAAAAAAAACAACAACTTTGTTTTAAGCCAATTTAAACAACTTCAAAAAAAAAAAAAATCCCTTTACCAACAAATGTATTGCTGTTCTTCAGTTTATTTAAAGATCCAGTGTCTCTTAGCCATTATTTCCTTTTAATGGACAGATTCTGTAACCGATTTTGGGTAGGGCACAGCTGGCGGTCGCTTGAGGGAATCCCTGGCGGCTTTGGAGTTGAAAACCCCTCGGAGACGTTCTGCGCTCCTCTGATGTGGGCCAATAGCTACCACAAGGATTTGACAGTTTTCTGGCACTGTATTGGCTGCCGAAACCTGCGGCTTCCTGTCTGGGGCCCCTCGGCTATGCCAGGGAGGAAATGAGAAGGAGGAGAAGGTTGCATCACAGGAATCTGGTATTAGAGTCTACAGCTCTTTGAGTTCTCAGAGACCTGAATGAAAACCCACAGTGCTTACTTAAATCTCCAATGTTATTTTGGCCGCTTAAACCAGAGGAACAAGTAAAGCAGGAAAAAAAAAAAGCTGGCATATGAAAATGTAACTTAAAAGTACTAATATTTCATTCGAGAACCTAAATCCTGGGGTTGTTCGAGGTTGATCCATTGTCACCCCTTTGATTCTTTTTTTGTGACTGAAAATGAAACCCTTCCAAAATACACACCACCTAATCTTCTGCATCCTTCAAGTCCCCGCTTCTTCTCCGTTTCCCCTTGTCAGCGCTAAGTTCCGTCTCCGTAGCTGTGCAAGACTGATGGAGAGGAAGAAAAGAAGCCAGGGTTTTGAACCAAAGTCAAACCGCAATCCAAGAGCTAACTTGAAATCAGCCAATCCAAACACCTGCTCAGAGAGTCTAAACCTGACCGACATAGTTCACTGATTACATCATCTGACTTCAAACCAGCTCTGTTTAATCTGCAGGATTTTCCCTTCATGAGGAATGAATGAGCAGAGCTGTCATACGGCTGTGTTGGGAAAACAGACAGGATTACAACTGAGTAAACACATGTGAGCATCGTTCTCTGTTTCTTTTTTTATTCGAAAACACTCAGATTAAATTAAACTGAATTTACATTTGTCTGAAAGCAAAAGAAGACTCTTCAAAAATAAATTTGAATAAACCCTAGCCTGTAGTGCAGATATTATGTGATAATTGCTGTAGCAGCTAAAATCCTATATTTTAGGCTACTGGTTGCTGTTCCTGAAAGGCGTTGGTTTTACGTGCGCTCAATTAAGATTCATAATGCCGATCATCAGTTTGACTTATAATAAAGTCATTTATTGTCAGAATAATGTTCATTGTCTTACTATTTCCATTTAGATCCACATAAATTCGACATCAATCCAAACCAAGCACAGTAGAAAACTGTTGCCTCTTCCCATTAACAACACCTGAACAGAATCATGGTTGACCTTAAATAACCCCATCCCCCATCAGACACTTAGAACTCAAAATGAAATACGCCCCCTGGTGGCAATAAACACAGGAAAGGATAAATAGCTCCTATAATTGCAATGCCTTCTTGTGAATTAGTTTTTATATTACAGCCTAAGAGTTTTCACACAGTGCTAACTTTTTTTTCTTCATTTCATCAAGTTCAAACTACAAAACTCAATGTATTTCGCCGGGATTTTATACCAAACCCAACACCAAGTATTGCATAGTTATTTTGTGGAAGAAAAATCTTCAGTGGCCTGATAGAGAACATTAGCCAACAAACATCATCATAAAGACCAATGAACACAGCAGATTGCTAAGTTTGGGTGAAGTTAAAAACAGGGTTATGTTACAAAACAATGTCCCAAACTTTGAAAGTCTTATTGAGCACTGTTCAGTCCGTTCAAAACAAAGTGTATGCCATCATTGCAAACCTAATAATATATGTCTGTGCATCAAAGCTGACAGCTTGGATAAGGTCAAAATAATCCATGGGGCCTATAGTAGCTCAGGAGTGACTATAGACATCCACACATCAGGTGAGAGAAACTCTTGCCCTCCATAAATGATTCTGTGGACTAGTGGAAAGAAGAAAGTCATTTTCTTAAAAAGGAAAAGATCATGTTTGCAGTTTGCCTCAACAATGCAAGCAACAATTCTTTATTTTCCCAACGTGAAACATGCTGTTGGTCTCATCATGCTGTGGGATGCTTAGGAAGAAATAAGCTGGGTAGAGTTGATGGGAATAAGAGTGGAGCAAAATACAGGGCAATCTTTGTTTAAAAAATGTGTTAGAGGCTGTAAAAGACTGGAGGTTTGGTGGAGGCTTACCTTTCAGCAAGAAATCAACCCTTAAAATACAAGAAATCAACCCTTAAAATAGAGCCAGGGCTACAATGGAAGACAGAAGCGCCGACTCAAAGTTCAGATGTGAGAACCTGTGGTGACGCTTGAAAATGTATGCTAGGAGATGCCTTCTATCCAATCTGATTGAGCTTGCGCTTTTTTGCTAAGAGGAATTGGGAAATGATTTAGTCTCTAGATGTGTAACAGTGGTAGAGTCATACCTCAAAATCTCCAGCTGTAATTGCAACAAAAGTAATTATTCTGGGGCTCTTAATATAAATGCTTGCCACACTTCTTTGGGTGATGTAAAAACATTTGAAAACTATGTACTATTTTCCAAAGAGGTGTGGCAATTTCTTACTATTGTAAAAAAAAAAAACAATAAAAAAATCCCAATTTTTCCCATTGAAGTTTTTGGCTGTAACATGTACATGGAGTACGGGACATTTGGCGGCCTCATTTTCATCCTCGTCGGTCAAAAGTCATGAAATCAAATTAAAAGTGTGGCACTCATCTCCGACCAAACCCAACTAAAATATTTTAATTGATTCTCAGCAAGCATTTCAAAGCTTCAAACTTCCGCCTGACAGTCCGCTCTTTCGCCTCTGTCCATTTAGTCTGGAGTTATCCGGAAACTGTTAATCCACATCAAACTTAATCGCATTACCCTCATGGGAGGCCATTGTGGTAGGTTTAGCTTTGATGTGGTCAGGGTGCCAGCAGGACCAGGAGCCAACTGGAGTCCCTGAGTGTGTCATGTTTCACAGCGTTCTTGCTTTATAAGTGTCTGTGGACTGGCGGATGTTTGGTCCCAGCTAATTTCCAGATAACCTTTGTGGTGAATTTCAGTGTTTTCAGGGAGATATTGCCAGTTAGATATTAATGACTTGTGTATTGTGCTGCTTCCTCAGGGCTAACACATATCAAAGTGTGCAGAAAGCAGATAAAAGACAATGATTCTTCTTTCTTCCAGACTTCTCCTTCATTCCCGTCAGATAAGCAGTGATGACCCTGTGCTGCAGGAAATGAGCTGCCTCTTACATGTGGTTATATAACAATAGGCTGTGCTGACTCATGTCCAACATGGCAATAACAATCCTTTGTTTTGACAGTAGACTTTTCTGCATTTAAGACAAGATGGCTGCAGACTCCTTTCAAATGGTTTGTCCAATACTGACTTATCTTCCATTTGGATCACTAATGCACAATGGCTTCTATTAAAACAAAAAGTCCCCATCTCAAATAAAACACAAAGTTTTTAGTCGAAAGCTGCTTCAAGGAGCAATTCACCAACGTCTCCAGTCTTATTATGTGTGACAAAGCAGAGGTCTGTCAAACAGCACCCGAGAGACCGTACTATCAGAGAGACCGTGGACGAGGAGGTGCAGGAGACGGCCGCGGAGGATAAGAAAGGAGATCCTTCCGGTTGCTGATAGCAGTGGTGCCAACAGCAGCACCAAAGCCAGACAGCCTGAGGTCAACCTGCTTCTTTATCTCTTGGTCTTTAAGTCAGGCTTTGTCCTCCTCTGGCTCGCTCCACCTCCCTGTGTTGTCACGCTGGTTTCTCAACAGTCGCATTTCTTTGTTGCTTAATTTTCCACCTTTCTGGGTTTATTTTCTTAATAGATAGCTAAGGCTAGCTTTAATACCTTCTGGTTAGAATCAAGAAATGTAGGCACAGAATTTTGCTTTAAAAACAGGTGACGTAATGTTTTTTTCTTGACACAGTTTAGGCCTCTTGGTGCCATTTGCTGACCATGTCTGTTCTTTTATAACCACAGTGTACCAGGATTTCTTGATGGCCACTTCCAGCAGGATAAATTCACAACTGGTTTCTTAAACATGACAAAAAGCTGACTGTTGCCTAAAAACCTTCAAAGTCACCAGATCGTAATCTATTTCCTTTGGGAGGTGATAGTATGGTAGACTGTCATCATGGATGTGGACAAATCTGAGGAATTTGCAGGATGTTGACATATGTGTAATGTCACATTTTAAAAAAAATGTAATTGGCACAAGAGGCCTTTGACAGTTTCTAGATACAAAATAGGCAAAAGAAAGGTGGGGAAGACATGCAGCAAGGTTTGCAAGATCAGAAATTGAACACAAGACCACCACGTCAAAGGCTATAACCTCTGTACACAGGGCGCTTGCTCTAACTCTACTTCAGGTGTAGACAATCTAACATTTTGAACACTTATGGAATCTATGCCACAATATATTTGGGAAGCTAACGACGAAACAGATTCCAACCTGGTTTTAGAAAGGAGCTCCTGATAAACAGCCTGGTAAGTTTTGATAAAACCTTACCAGGCTGTTCTTGCCTGACTGTTGACAGCAAAGAAATTCATCAACAAGGGTGAGATGGCTGGGGAGACTTAACATGTCTGCAGCACAAGTATCAAAAACTCAGTTTGAGAATTGTAAAATTTTGTATTGTTGGACAATGAAATGGAAATCTGACAAGATTGAGATGATTTATGACCTGAGTCCACTGGATTACCATAGGTTTATTAATAAGAAGAGAGGAGCCCAGTAAGGAGGTAACAGAAGTGTCCTGGACCAAATCCAACTCCATTACACATGCCTTTTTTTTTTTTTTTTTTAACCAGGGATCTGTGTAATTTGTATATTTAACTAAAAACAAAAGAATTGAGGTAATATTAGTGCTATGTTCCACCTGCTCTAGGTGTTTATCTTCAAAGTCTGTGTAAAACACTTTTCTGATTACAATCAGCTGTGCCTGGATGAAGTCTCGTGTTACCAACAGTGTAGAAACCCTGTGCAGCCTGAGCTTGATCACAATCTTTTGTCAGCTTGCCACATGTATGGCAACAAACAAAAGCATAAGTACAATCTGATCACTTGTTACCGTTTCGCATGCAGAGAAGAAGAAAAAGGAAAATGCAATCTGAAAGGAAGCATGATGATGTGGGGTTATAACAACATGTTCAACACATGTGCTCCCAATAAGGGGTGGTCAGATGGAATCAGTGACTTGGAGGAATTAGGGAGTCGGGATTGTGGTGTGGAACCGATCGGGAGAAAGTGTGCCAGTTCCAGCTGGTGCTCCTTAGAAATTAGGATAAATGCCAGAAGCTGACTGTTCCTTGCTCTTTCCTCCTAGCCCCGAGTCTCTGTGGGACAGGGAAATAATATATAATTAAAAACGTTTCCTGTGAGAATACCAGTGAGGAGTTTGAGCTCATATGACCAGATGTAAAGAAAGTATAGGAGCTTAGCCATTTCAGAGCTTTGTTCCCATTGACATAAGCAACCTGTGTTTCTGCACTACCAGGAGTATTAGATGCCCTTATTACACTTTACATAGCGGCTTACCTTGTAGGGAATAGTTTACCTTATGTTTTTGTTTAGATTTTGAGTATATTCAGAATGTATTTTTACAGGAACATGTACTTTCAATCATGTACAAACTCTTTTTCATTTGAACAAATGTTATTTTTATGTATTAATGATTTAAATTAAGCCGTCCATAATTTCCTTATGCACTGTTTCCAGGCCTTTTAAAGTGGATTTGTTCAGCAGTTCTTTAGGCTTTCTGAAATTATTTCAGTTTTGTTTTTTTTCTTCTTTTGGCTGCTTTTTAACTCATTTCAAGTAGGCAGTAGGAGAAGACGTTTCAAATCTAAAAGCCTGTCTACACAGATGAACAGTATTTGAGAGTATTTAAAATAAAGTCTGAAGATAAACATCAGGCTTCTGGCCTTTGAGATTCTGTCTGGCGTCTTGTAAACAGGACAAGAAACAGAAAAATGTTTAAGTCTTGAGTCCCTGTTTAATTCTCATTCTGTCTTAAATTGACAACTTGGGTTTTATTAATTTGTAGATCAACCTGTGGACAAACACAAACTCATTCAAAAATTTTATACAAGACCAGTCCTATTGCCTGGCCTTAATACAAGGCAGGTATTCGATAGGAAGTCAAGTCCAAAATTGCATACACTCCTGGCAGATTTCGATTTGAAAAATTTGCATTCAACAAAAATGTTCAATCATTTGACAGGGAATGAGACTATAAACTGTGCCAAAGGAGTGATTGATTTAGAGAATTAGTTTTTAATTTACATTTTATAAAAGAAAAAAAAGGCATATCATTAAATTACATCCGTCTTAATGATCAATTGAAAAGTCTTTATTGGCATGGCAGTGAATGGGCCCATCTTATAATTCCTGAGGAGCTTTTACGTTTTTCCTCTGGTGTTTTGACGATGTATCTTTGAATATAGAAGACCTCCTTGCCATCACCCTAATATTTAGCTCCCTCCACAGATTCTCTGTCGGATGAAAGCCAGGACTCTTGCTTGGCTACTCTGAAATCTTATTTTTATTTACACTCATATGGAGCATGCTGGTAACTTTAAAATGTAATTAAAGCCATATCTGAATAATTATTGGCTCAACTGTAGACCTCAAATAGTACAAATGGGATTTCAAGGTATTTTGGGAAGTCTATACTTTTAGTCATTTATTTTTTGTATGCTTATAGCTTAATGTTTTTCTAGGAGTTCCCCTGATTGATGGAGGGACAGTGCGGCTTCCTCGCCTCATTGGTTTATCAAGAGCGCTTGACCTGATCATGACCGGGCGGCCGATCGGAGCTCAAGAGGCTCTAGCCTACGGACTGGCCAATCGAGTTGTTCCTGATGGACAAGGTACTTAAAGTAGCTTGAACACGTCGCCTTACTTGCATGTAGTCTTTTTCAGAACTTGAAGAAGAAACATTTTGAACAAGTTTCTTGTTGAAAACTGTGTATTTATTTGAGCAAATTGAAACATCTTAAAGATCTATTAGGGAATGAGCTGGAGTCCGAGGATTGATGCGTTGCATTAGTGCCTGAAAGATCCAATGCAGTTTATGGTTCTGTGTGCTCGTTATGACTCAGTCTTTCATTCCCTCATCTCCCCGCTTGGATGTTGCAGGATGATTAGCTAAATTCTTTCAGGAAGTTCTTCTACCCACAGTTTATCCGCAGCCTAATTGGCCCTGTGAAGGATAATCACTTAGCACACATTTAACATCAGAGGGAAAGGAAGAAGTAGCAGCTTCTAAACATACAAAGGAAGCATCAAAGTGTGCAGGGTTAGTGTTTTCCATAGGAGGGATCTGGATTAGGTCCAGGGCTTTGATGTGGGTCAGGAGGTGTAGTGACGTAAAGCTAGGAAACCTCAGCCGCATTATGAGGAGTCTTTTCCTTTGTAACTCTTCATAAGTGCTCTGCATGCATTTTCCTTCACATGCAGCCACATTTGCTATTCCGCGCACACATACGTTGTGTTTGTGTGTCTAAGCTGCCGGGGTAGTTTTTGAAATGGGTAGTTTCTCAGGGCGGCATCAGAAAGGGGTGTTTGGACAAACGCAACGTTAAAATTAAAAATCAAACCTCTCTGACAGTTACACCTTTAGCAAGTTTACTATTGCTTTTATGTTTGTCCACTCAAATGGGATTTGAGGCTACCCACTTGCTTAAATCGTAGATGATTCTACATGCTATGTGCAGGAGTGCTTTAAATTTTGTCCTTCTCCAGAATTTGTCATTTTCCTGCCTTTTGATTGATCAGACGGTCGCTCATGCAAGAACTGCCACTGGTAAACTAACTCGCTTTGCGTTGCAATCACAGCGTTGCAGACAGCCGTGCAGCTAGCAGAGCAGATCAGCTCCTTCCCTCAGCAGTGTCTGCGGACAGACCGCTCCTCAGCCTTGTACAGCTGCTACGACGCCCAGTCCTTCACACAGGTATTCTTCATTTTACATAGTCCACAGTAGCACTATTGTTTACGTGACAGAACCGTTTCTCAGTTTACACCCAATTCTGCTTCAATGACTTCTGGTCCTCTATGTTCACTGTACAAAGAAATGCACAGAAGAAAGTTCAAAGTTTTTAACACCTGATGGCGTCTTAGCATCAGAAATTCACCAAAGGGTATGAGAGCAAAGGGACCCTATTACACACATTATTTGCAATGAAATTTGAAAACCATGCATTACATAAAATGTTGCACAAAATTCTAATGAAACACACAGAATTTTGTAGTTGTTATGGTATTTTGTATCGTATGTAATGTGGTGGCACTATGGCCAAGAACAGAATATTTAGTCTGACTGGGTCTCCTAGTTGTTTGGAAGGACATATAATGACTTTATAAAATATTTTGGCATATTTAATAAAGCTACACACAGCTGTATGGAAATTTAATATCAAAGTTAATCCTGTACAAAGGATCAGGTCCAATTATTGCTGCGTAATGTCAGAAAAACAAGCCTTTGGGATATTATTGCTGAATATTAGTATAGCAATGTTGCATTTTTTTTGTGCTATTTTTATTCTTTTTCTTTATCATAATATCACCACCATTCTTTGCAATCTGCCACTAAGGAAAAAATAAATAAAGTGTGGGGATCGAGGCAGTGAAAGTCAGGTGAAATATGTTCTCCACTTGCATAATTTGAGAGTTTGGTCCTGAAATATAAAATCCTACACAAATATTGCATCCAATTCAGCCTTTTCGATTGCAATTTTGGACACATCAAAGACGCTTTGATAACTGTGTTTTAATATATTGCAAACCTCCAGTTCTGATCTGAGATATTGGCCTGGATAGTTTATGTAGATGAGTTGGTATAAGTAGCTTTCTCCAGGATGTTTGTTCAGCTTAAAGGTGGTAACCCCTGTTCTGGGTCATTTGTATTGGTTTAATTATTCTCCTTTGCTATGTCCAGGCCATGCAGTATGAATTTGATCATGGAGTTCAAGTCATCCAGGCTGAAGCGATTCCTGGGGCAATCCAGTTTTCTTCAGGAGTTGGAAGAGGAGGGAAATTCCCCTAGCATTTCACATGTAGGACTTATGAACTGTGACTTCAGGTGATCTCAGTCTATTGTTGCCACAAACTTGTGTTGCAACCAGTTGAATAATTACTGCTTTACAACATGCAAAAATCAAGAATATAAAACACAATGATGAAGTTTTGTATCAGTGCGGTATGCTTCGTATGGGAAATGAAATCTTCATTAATTAATCAGTCCAGCCAGCTCTATTATTTTCTGTATTAAAATAATAATAAAAAAATAGCTCTGTACTCGAGCTTTTTCTCCCATCTATTTAAAATGTATCAAACCATTTCTCAGAAATATTTGTGTGCTTAGCAAACCAGGGCTTTAGCAGATTACCACAAAACAAACCCAACACAGAGGACTTCAGTGGCTTCAAAAGCATCAAACCTGCACCATCTTGTCACCGATTCCTTGAACTGATGTGAAAACCACTTGATAACATTCTGCTTGCATATCTGTGCAAGCTTGTGTGAATAAATCCAAAGTCCTCTTGTCAGATCTGTGCCAGGTGTAAACATTCCTGTGGCTACGAAGCGGAGGCTTTAGCTTCAGAAAGAAATGTGTGCAAATACGTTGTACGTATGACGCTTATGACTTTGAAAGTTTGAACTCTTTTTTTTTTTTTCTTTTTTTTTTTTTAATAAACAAGAAAGTCTAAACCCCAAAGTGTATAGCAGTGAATGTCTTTGTGGATGCAAGGTTGTGTAGGTGATCCACACACACACACACACACACACACACACACACACACACACACAAAAAACTCATTAGGTTTAGGAGGTGTCCTGTCTAGACGCTGTGATGACAGGACACAGAGCTCCTGTTTAATGTTCCCTCCTCCCTCTGCTTCCAGCTCACCCAGCACACACACACACACACATCACCTGCTCCACCTCGGGCCATAAACACACACTTGCAAACATGCCCAACTGATCAGCGTCAAATAAATATAGCAGAACTTAAGTGCTGTTTAAGTTCATGTCAGTCTGGTCTGCTCGTTTATCTGGATCGTGGTGACAGCGTTTGAGAGCACTGGGTCCGGGATCAGCTGCAAACCTTTTTTTTTTTTTTTTTAACGATCTCGGTAATGTTTGTTTAATATGACACAACAAAGATTAATGGCGCGCGAAGCTTTTAACATGGATCTGTTGCTTTTTGTTACCCCGAGCTGACTCACACGGTGCGAGGCGGTAGAAATGACCCATTTCCTTCCATCGTTTTATCCAGAAAATAATCACCGCTTTGTTTTCCTGTACAGTCCTGCAGCCAAAAAGGCTTATTCTAAAAAAAAAAAAAAAAAAAAAGAGAGAAAAAGAAAACCTAAAATAATTTCCACTGAAAGGATTGATTTTTGTGCAGCTTCAACACAAAATCCGCGCTATGAATCAGAACTGTGTTTTCTTTCAAACAAATGGAAAAATGGCTTCTAAAAGGAGTTAAAAAAAGACAAATAAATTACTTTAGTGACAGCAGATTTTTTTGGCAGCTGGAACGTTCTGTTCTGGTTTTATTATACAAGCCATTTGTTTCATACAAACTTTTCAGACTTGTTTTTTCATTTTATTTTTTTTTATTGCCACAGCTCGTGGCAATAGATTCATTGTTTATAACCTGAAAGCCACCCAGCAGAGGGTATTTGTGTCTGCCTGGTGGTGGTGGAATGTGTGGCTTTGATGCTGCTTCTCACTCTTCACATGCAGATAAGATAGGCTCTGGGAGCAGCAGTAGAGACACTGGGACATATGGACACCTTTGAGCCTTATCATCAGGACCATCACAGGCTGAAGGCACCATGGAGACAAAACACAGGGCAGGGGGGCAGGAGTGACGGGAGAGAAAGACAGGAAGGGGAAACTACGTTTTTAAGGACTTCTTTTTTCACCCTCTAGCTTACTTGACCTTTCTCTGCTTTGAATTGAAATCATAAAGTTGACAAAGCGATTTATTGAGCGCTCCCTAGGAGCAGATGTCTTCAGAGTCTCAGGGAGATTTGCTTTATCTACTCAACATAAATTGTTTCTGTTTCCCACCACATTCAGGTGCTCTAACAATGGCTGAGTCAGTAAAACATTCAGTCCAGCCAGCTCTAAGGGCTCATTTATTAACATGTTGCTGAGCAGTGCATTACTATAATCCATGATTTGTCAAACCAGAACCTAATTTTTTTTTTTTTTGTAGATTTTCTTGGGGCTGAAAAGTCAAAAGACGTTCCTCGTTCATTATTCCGTCCAGCACCACTGTCAGCGAAACAGACAGTGGTGGCATCATGATGCCACCACAGCCACGGACTGACTTTTTTCCAAACAGTCATAGATGACTGTTCAAATAAATCATTAAAAACCCCTAAATAATATGGAATTATAAACAGAATATCAGTAAACTTTTGATTATTATTTTTATTATGCCAACGAGGATAGACATCAGCTGTGTTTTGAGCTTATATCATGCTGTAATGTCATTCCCTCATCAAACACATGGTGTTGCTTTGACACAGTCATGCATGTTTCTAGAAATCCTTCAATCTCCCGTAGCAACCGTTCAGGGGTTGCCTGCTCCCACAAAGCGCTGCCTATTTACCCAAAGCTCCTGCGTGGAGGTTTCCAGCTTCCACATCACTGATCACCTCTGTCCTGCACTGAGCTCCTTCAGACTAGCAGCAGCAATTGGCAAACAGCTGGTGGAAGGTCACTTATCTGAACTTATCGTACAAACTACACAGCTCCAAAATTGATGTAAACAGCATCAATGAATGGCATCAACAAAGAATCATTCTTATGATGAAGTGCTGAATTTGGAGTGTCCAAAAGAATAGGAAGTTCTTAAAGAGTCATAAGCCCATTTCAGCTTTGATGTGAAGATATTTCTCTAGAGATTTATATATAGATTTATACATACTTATGGTAACATAGTTACTTGATTATGCCATAAAATGGTGCTAAGTGCCCTGAAAATATGTGATGTCCTCCTTTAAGACTAGAATGAAACATTTTTTCACTGTCTAGTCAACAAAACATGCAAATCTTCTGAATTCATTTTCTAATGTGCTGATCTTTCAGTACTTCATGAATGTGCTCTAGACTAGCAGTTGACAGATTATTACTATACAACCATCTGAATTGTACTACATTTGTTATAATCACAATCAGATTCCACTGAATGCAAATTACTCATTTCTGTCCATCTAATTTCTATTGCATAACACCATAAAACAGGAAAGGAACTACACCTGTTTGCGTCGTAAATACGTTTTGGGGTTATGTTATTTGTGAATTTACACTGATGAACTGAATTAAACTAAGGGGGCCGTTCAGAGCGCCATCCCGGGAAGGTGAAGCGCATGATCCGCTTGCTGTTTCCAAGTCCATCGTCAGGGGTCGTGCCTCCACTGGACATCTCAGCTCAGTGGCTGAAGTCATGCATCTGCAAGCAAACCAAGAATAACCCCAGAATCTTATTCTGAAGTTATAAATCTGAATTACGTCACATTGCTTTTGGAAAGCAAACAACAACAAAGTAATATGTATACACAAAGTGAAAATATCTCTCGTTGCTAAAACTTATTCGTCACCAATCGGAGTAATTTGAACAGAGCGATGAACAAAATATGGTAATATGATGTTAAACTTAGTTTAAAGAGCTCCACCTCTGAGGGCACACGGAGTGGGCGGTTTCTGACACACACACACACACACACACACACACACACACACACACACACACACACACACACACACACACACACACACACACACTCTCTACTGGAATTCACACGCACAGAGATATTATGGACTGCAACCTGCTGATTCTTTCCACACTCTGACACTCAACCTGTAGGAGTTGGAGCGCCGCTGAGACTTTTTTCTTCTTTCTCTTTTCTTTTTTTGTCATCAGCTCCGGGAGTGAATGTGTCCGCTTCAGTAGAATGGCTTCAACCAGAGGCGCAGTTCTGTTTGTGGAAGCGTGTCCACTGACAGAAGAGTAGCGGAGCGCTCAGAATAAGCTCTCACATGGTGCACTTTATCCTGGAGCAGCAAAGCGCGCTGCGGGGAGCAGAAATGAAAGCGGGAGCATTGCTATTATGCGTATTTTCCTTTACTGAGCATTTCAAATGGCTTGATACGGGACTTCTGTGCTTTTGATCAATCGTCTCGACTGATAGCGCCGTTCTCGGGTGGACTTTGGCTACCATTACGCGCGATTTGCGTTCGGAGAGGCAACCGAAACTCCAAGCCAGGCTCAACAGGGGGACTCTGGAGAGCACAGCGGGGCACAACACCATGACCAGCCGCCTGCTTGCCTTGGTCGGAGTGTGGTGGAGCGCTTACTACTGCACGTACGCGGCGGCGGGGAGTCACTACTCACTGGAGGGCATCGGCGAGGGGCAGCCGGGCTTCGTCCACCGGAGGCTGCGGACGCACGAAAAGAGGGAGATGCAGAAGGAAATCCTGTCCGTCCTGGGGCTACCGCACAGACCGCGGCCGCATCTGTCCCACGGAAAGTACAACTCCGCTCCGCTTTTCATGCTGGACTTGTACAAAACTTTATCGAGTGAGGAGAAAAGCCAAGTGGAAGGCGCGCTGGAGAGACACCAGTCCGTTCCGGCCACCCAGAGCCCTCCTCTGGCAACGTATCAAGAAACAGCCTTCCTGAACGACGCGGATATGGTGATGAGCTTCGTTAACTTGGGTGAGTGCAGTGAAAATATATTTTGTTTGTGCTTGGATGCGCCTTTTTTGTTGTTGTTGTTGTTGCTGTTCGGGAATGGAAGAGAAAACGGAGAGGCATAAAATGTAATTTAAGAGTGAAATACTAGGACACGAATCCAAAGGTGGCCACCTGTTGCTTTAAGAAGCGCTTCAGTTTCCTCGTCCACCTGTAGACCTGCTCCCGGGTTTGGCCCTCCATCACGGCGCTCAGCTGACGCGCCATTACGCACGTATAGGATGAATTCGGTTATTATAGGGGCGCTATTGATAATTACACCTTCTGAACTCAGCCGAGTGTAAAAACTAATCGCTCGTGTCATGTACGTTTTGTTACTTCAGGTATTGGCTCACTTTATGTCTAAATGTTCAGCCTGCGGCTTCACAACTTAGGACACAATTTCAAGGGACATGTTTGATCATTTGGGATGTTTCATTGCTGCGGTCCATTTATAAAGCTGTAAAACGGTTATTGTTGATTCTCATCCAGTCTGCAGTGTGATTGTATTCTCATATCCTTCTTTATAAATATTTTCCCCAGCTGAGGTCTGCCTTCTCCCTCTCCCTCTCTTTCTGTCTAACTCCCTCCCCTCTCCCCACTTGTTCTCTTCTCAACAAATTTTCCATGATGTTTCGGTGTATACTCAATATTTGGACTCCTATTGCATGAATTACTGTATAATTGCAATGTAGCTTGAATGTGATCAGCCTGTGAGTCTGTTGCTGTGTTAGGTAAGCCCAGATTGCTTCATAAGTGGTCTTCAACTATAGATTTTCTGTTGGGTTTATGTCAGACCAATTTGCTGGCCAAACAAAGACAGAGATTCCATTGTCCTTAAACACAGTAACGACACATTTGGCTGTGTGGTCAGGTGTTAAGTCCTACAACAAAGTTGGATCAGCATCTACATGAAGACGAGGGACGCGTGAAGTTCGTGGACCAAGATGACATGGCTCCCCAGACCGTCACTGACTGGAAAAATAATTAGTATATTCAGTGTTTTATCTGGTATAGCAGAAATATATTTATATTTATATGCATGAAAATTGATTTCCAGAAGCATCCTGTCCCAATTTGCTTCATAAAATGAGCTTATTTTGAAAAAGAAAAAAGGACGATACACCATTACATCATTAACCCTTTTATATCATCCACTGGTAATGCAAAGTTTATCCACCTATTGTCTCATAAAATGTACTTAATAATCTCAATTCCTAAGTCTGGATCAACGTGGTGTGTGACGTCTCCTCAGTTATATCATGTGATTTGACGATCACAAGTGACCAAAATGATTATTTGATTTTGGTTATTTACTACCAAACTATTGTGTTGGCTCACTTAACCAAGCCAAGGGTCTTCACTGGCTCTGCTTTTTTACCCATGATGTCTCACTTTACCTGAATTTACTCCACAGCGTGGTAGTTTGTAATGAACTCTCCCACTGTGCACACACCACAAAGGGAGCAAGTAACTCACTCATTTCCTATGCGGTGGGACAAATGAGCTTCGTATTGTTTCTGGGTAATTTATTGTTGCGTCCTCGCTCCGGATAAATTTGCCCTCCTCCATTCACTTATGGGACTGAAATTCTGTGGTCAGTCTCGCTGTGCAATCTGCTCCGTGATGTATGTTTTAAAGCGGGAGAATAAACCCAGGATCCTCGGCAAAACCATCAACCGCCACCACTGGTATTTGTATATAAAGGCTTATTCCTGATCTTGACCTCCAGTGCTAAAAAGCTGCGGGTTTTCTGTGCGTAAATTGCGTCGCATTGTTTGTGTTTCCCCTCCGAGCGGATTGGTCTTTAATTAGCCCCCAGCATGATAAACAGGGACACTTTAATCATAACGAGTTTGGAACATGAAAGCTCAAAGCCCTTCCTTCCATTAGCAGCTCCAGTGTTTACTGGGAGACTCTAAACAGAGCTCTGGAAGATAAACAGAGGTCCTGCCAGAGTCACAGGCCAGTGGAAGAGGAGGTCTGAAACCAGATTGATTAGCATTCTTCTTGGGAACAGAAGGTATTGTCATGGTTTGGCCATCAGAGCAGCGGGAACGTCTCACCACTCCAGAATTATGTTTTGGATTATTTATTTTTTTTCTCTTTTCCCCCTCTTGCCTCCTCATGGGACCAGACGTTCTAAAAATGTTTTCCTCCTCACCTGTATAAACCATAAATAGCCTCTCTATTCTTCCTGTGATGTGAAGAATTAGGCTGAAGTGGCCGACATCCAAAATACTTCTCCACTTATTGGTCCTCTGGGTGTTGGTGTTGCAATACGCCGTGATGAAAACCAGATATCCACAAAGATGGAAGCCGTCGTTTTTGGTCTCAAATATCGAACCCCCTCTGTGGGCTTCTGGTGGGGAGGCTGAGTGGGTTGCGGGGTGGGAGTCTGGTGTGATGGTGGCAGTGTGGTGTTTGTGTGTCTGTGGTTTTGTTCTTCCTCTGCTGTGCAGGTTTTGGTTTATACTCCTGTGCCGCTGCACATCTGGCTCCCCTACTTTGATTAATCACGTCCTGTGCATCTTTTGACAATTCCCTCAGATTTCTGCGGTGACCTGGGGGATTAGGTTGCCATCTCCTCCAGCCGTACACAAAGTCCTGACCGCCCTGGAGGAGTGACGGCTTCCTCTCCGAATGTGATTGTAATTAATGTTGGACAGGCCAAGGCCTTCCATCTGCTTTGCAAATAAAGCTGCGCACGACTACTGTGTGTCATTGCCATCCCGATTAGATTTTAATGTGTCTTTTTGGCCGAACGGAGCCATTACTGTGGGGCGACGTAGAGAGAGAGCTGTTGAAGGAGGCGGCCTGAAACACTTCTGGGTGGTCCTTGTTATTGTCCAAAAATCTGGATGTCATGTGTGGCCAGAGTGAAATTACAAATTAGAATTAAGATAAATGAAAGGAGGAAAAGTGAAGGGGCCAAACAATCTGTCTGAGCTGGTTTGAATAATGTGGAGCGAGATTAAGAGACACACGCAAGAGGACCTGCTTATCTGGCAAATGCTGTTCAGAGAAGGACACTGTAACAAGCTAATCAGTCTGGGCCAAGCATAAAACATGGGAGTTGGTGTGCTTGCATTGATTTTTTTTAAGGAGTTAATGTCTTACCTTTACTAGATAAGTTTCTTGGTGTCTTCATTTTATACAAATTCTGATTAGTGGATCTTCTGGACGGACCAAGGCCAAAGTGGAGGTCTGCCATCTTGAAGAGACATAATTGTCAAAAGGGAATTAAGTAAAATAGCGTTTAAGCAAACGCTATTTTATGAATGTTTAAGCTGTCATTATGTTTAAAATAAATGGTTATTTACGCAGGAAACAGAAGTTTGAGGCAGTGTGGCACCAATTGTCTAAAAACTGAAAGAAGCACTATGAAAATCCAAAATATGATAGTTGTTATAGAAAATGCAAAGTTTATGGATTTTTGCACCGCCTTATTGTTCTGTTACTTTTCGCTCAGTTCTCAGTATGTTTCACTGGGGAAGATCAATGGTGGTGCACCACCTCTGATCACTGTTTCCTGTAGATAATCATTAGCTTCTTTGGAAAAATAACACAGAGATCAAATGTAAAAATGGTTTGTTGTCATAAAACAGCGATTACTTAAACTGCTATAACATCTGCCATTTCAGTTGCTTTAAGATGGCATAAATCTTCTTTGGTCCTGATCCCTCATGACAAACCAACATTGGTTTATATTAAATATAGATGCAAAGAGATTAGTCTACTGCAGGTAACTTATTAACTGCTCATCCACCTTATTCCAGGTGGTTTTTCTGCAAGATTAATTGTGGGCACAACTTCTGGAAAGATAGCAGTAACTACAGTAAGGCTGTTTATTTTGACTACTAAAAATACGCCGCATTTTGAACTAACTGGTTTGTGATTAACACAAATTTCTTTTTCTTTCTCTGTTTAATGGACATGTCTGAGCACAACTGTTTGACACTTGCTCATTTACTCAGGCAAAATTTAGCTTTTTACTCCAACAAGTGTATTCAACATGTGCCCAAAGTGAAATGAGATTATTCCTGCAACCAGGGGTTCAATTTCCTGTGGTTCCCAAAAGATGAGAAATCTAAGAACCCAGCATGCTGGGTAACTCCATAAATTAATTACATTCTGTTTTCTGTTTATTGCCTCTTAAGGTGGAGAGGTTGATGTTCCCACGAGATTTTATCCATGTTTTCTTTAAGAGACAGTTTGCTTAAACATAAGAATGCAGATCTGAAAGTTGCACACATAAATAATGCAAAGCATTTTGGGTAATAGGAATAAGATTGATAACTTTTTAACAGAATCTCACCAGTAGAACCTAACAATCCCTTTAAACCCTCAAGTTGCCTGTCAGCGTTGGCATCTCCTGCTCATGCAGAGCTACACAGGTTAACTTTTAGGTGACCTACGTCAAATGAAGCAGTGACTATGATTTAGTTTTAGCTTGAACAGATGCATGACCGTCAAGTGGGGTTGTAACAAAGACAGACAGCTCAGTTTCTGAAGATATTCTCTTGGGGCACCGATAGATTTTTGGGCCCCTGCTTTACATGCTGTCTTAAATGCGCTTTCTGCACACCATATGCCTCTTTGGCTCTCTCAGGGTGATTCATGTGGATCTGCTGTTCAGTCATTCGTTCGCCTTTGTCGTCATCACTTTTTAAGAATCGGCCTTGAAAAAACAAGGAAGAAGAAGGGGGAAGGGAGCTGAATAAGTTAGGGAAAACTTAGAATAGGGGCAATAGAAACACATTTTCCAGCAGACGTTTTCATCCTCATTCCTTGAATAGCACGTACATCACTGTTTTCCTTGTGGACGTCCTGCTTTCCACTGAGGTCTGAGTGACACTGGACTGCATGAGTCATGCAGCTCTAAACACGTCCGAACAAACACCGGCGTCCTTAAGGGGGGGAAAAAGGACTGGTCACTCCTAACTATTGTTTGAAATTGCTTTCACTTGTTTGTTGTGGATTATTTATTTATTTTTTATTTTTTTGGCACATTGTGGCAACACGTGATGCTACTCTTGCTTTAGAAAGAGGAAGAGGGAAAGGTATTCTAATATTCACAGTTTCTCACTTTTTACTGAAAAAAAAAATCTGTCAACATCAATTTTATATTTTTTATATTTTTCACTGGTCTAATCATAAAATCACATAAAATTGTCTACAAACAGTAAATGTACAAGATGATGTATGAAAAGTGAGGGTATGTTGGTTAAGGGTGACTGCTCTCAATGAATGGGGATGTAGCCTAGCAGCTTTCCGAAGGGACAGTCATATGATGGTCGGTACGGAGAATGTTGTAGGTTGCTTTGAGGAGTGAAATTTGTGGTTCAGCTGTTAGCTTATCATTTCTTTCAAAGATTCTGAGAAATTGCTGGTTTAATAGGTCACAGAAGAAACTATAAATGTTGTTCCTGTGTTGTCTGTCTCGAGATGCAGTCTGCTGGACTGAGCTTCCTCTGTTGGGTGCCTGGACTTCCTTTTATAGGTAGTAGGAGGAAGTCCACCATCCAAAGTAAAGTCACTGCTTATTTGCCTCAAAGGGAATCGGTTGAAGTGGTTTGGGCATCTGATCTGAACTTTTCCTCACTTGAAGGACTATAGATCCATTCTGGACCTAATGGACCTGTTGATCTCGGAGAATAGGAGGACGGTGTATTAATCTCTGAATGGAGTTTACTTCATCACAACACCTCCTTAGCTGGTAGCAAAAATATCCATCCCTCTTGAACTTTTCCACTCTTCATCTGGTTAAACTGCAATTTCCAGTGTATGGTTAGGATTTTATGCAAGGGTCCAATACAAAGCAAGTAAAGGATGCAAGGCTTTCTATTCTTTTTGTAAATATCTTGTGTTCGGTCCTCTGTTTTTTAACCCAACCCTTTTTTAAACTTCTCCACAACTTCACTGCAGCACTTCCTTGGTCTTCGTGATGCTCTTTGTTTTTTAATGTTCTCTAGCAAACCTCTGAGGCCTTCACAGAACAACTGGCTTTGTACTGAGTTGAACTCAATCTACTAGTCAGTGGACTTTGAAAGGTCCACTTAATTTTCTATATGTAGAGTTAAGTTTTGTTTATAATTTGGTCTGAATTGGATTTACAATAACTAGACCTGTTGGACTTTTTTTGTAACTCCATTCCAAGTTCAGTCTGGATTTGAAAAGGAGCAAAGAATATTGCAAGCAAAACTCTGCATCAAGATGTTTTTTGCCTCTCTGTTCAAGTGGTTCAAAGTTCCTCCACTTGGCCTCCTGCTTGCTGTCAGACTTTGTGTTTTCTCGTTGTCTAGGAAGGGACTTTTCATGGCTTTCGTCTGCAGCAAAACGTCAGAAACGATTTTGTGCTTTTGTGCTCTTGTCTGTCATCGCTTCCAGCTCCATTTTCTCTTTTCTCTGTCTCATTTCAGTCTCTGCACACCTCATTGCGTGGCTATAGCTGAGCTGTCACTAGTCCTCTGGCCTAAGTCAACAACCGCTTTCTTCCCACCTCACCTCCCAAACTTTAAAGGCAAACAACTCAAAAAAGCTTAAGAGAGATTAGCCACGTCCCAGCAGCGCTCGCAGCTTATTCAGAAATGAAGTGCCCTTATTAGATGGCTGCTTTTTGCTTGTCTTGTGATGCCTGGCTGCGTTTCTCAGCGTCTAAGCCCAGGTAAGCCACTTCCTTTTGCAGTGAAACTTGTCCCAAAGCCCCAGCATGATCAAATAATTAGTTGGCTTTGACCAAAGAGTCGATTGTTTGAAACAGAATGTAGCTTTGGAAAATTTTCTCCAAATCGTTTTGAAACACTTCCTGCAAGGCCTCAGAGAGCAGAGCAGAGGACCACCCATCATTTCAGCGAGAATGCTCGAAGCAGAAGGAATTCAGGATATTTTACAGCAGAGTGAAGGATCTTAACGGACACGTAAACTTGGCACTTTAAGCTCCTCCGCAAGAAAAAGTCAAATTAACAAACTGCGGACCTCTGTTTGCTTTCAACCGTTTACAGCGTAAAATATTTCACCGCAGCTTCAAATTCACTTGAACTTGCTGAGATATTGAAGAATGGCCCAAGATATACAAATAATTCGGCTTATTGAGTTTCAGGGTTTCGGAGCTCTTCCCCTCTGATGGAAGAGTGTGGACCTCATGTTTGGATTGTACTGGTTGTCAGACTCTCTGGCGAAAACATACAAGCTGCCTCCAGAAACAAACAGGACTGATGTAGGAAACTTCTCTGGTTAACCAGATTATGTCTTTTCCAGTCGGCCTGCGTGTTTCTCTGAAAGCATGCAGTGTAACAGAACGGCTCTGTCGTCCGACCACTTTCTGTTGCGTTTTGATTACAGGATCTCCAAGCTGTAGAAATCATAAATGCGATTCTATCTGACTTTAGAGTCAGTTATTTCTGTCAGACCCCCCCACCCCACCCTGCTGGGTGCGCACGTCCCTCCTCCACCCCCTGTTCCCTCGCATCTCGATCGTATCGTTTCCTCTCACGCCATAAATCTCCAACTTGACAAGATGGCAGCTGAGATTGGGGCTAAGTACAGAGATTACATGACTTGCGACGCTCTTCTCCCTCCTCCGACTCTTCTCCACCCATCAGTTCCCACGCCTTCGCCGGGTACAGTTCCAGTCCGGGGCGATGGTGGCGTACAGGATGGAGGAGTGCGATCAGATAAGGAGGCGAAATGCAGCGCACTCCCTGCTGGCATCACTCCTCTACACCGGGCTGATAACCCTGCAGGGATATCTGATTAGGAGCTGCTGCTCCCATTTATCACCTCTGACTCCAGGCACACAGGAATTTGCTTTTTTTCCCCCCAGCTTCAGGCTTTCAGCTTCACTTTCTGCGTCAGTTGTTTAGTTTTTCTGCATTTCTCTTTCAGTGCATCTGAATGTCGCTCATACGCCTTGAACTTTTTCACATTCTTTGTTACTCTCGCAAACATGAATGTACTTTAGCAGGACTTTGTCATATAGATCAGCACGTCACTGAAATGGATGGAACATCATGCGTTAGTTAAAATCTGAAAAGTGTGGCTTGCATTTACACCCAAATACATTTTATTCTCATAATTGACTTTTTTTTTTCTTCTCATTTTATGATTTTATTCTCATATCATTACAGCTCTATTCTCAATATTAGGGCTTTTCAAAAAAAACATTATTCACAAAATGTGTTCATTCTCATAATTACAAATTCTCATATTTTACAACTTTACTCACATAATGAGTTCATTCTCTTATAATTATGACATTATTTTTCTGGTATTTTATTACTTTATTCTCATGTTGGGACTTTTTTCTCGTAAAGTAATGGCTTTTTTCTTTGGATTTTGACTTTATTCGCATAATAATATGAGTTCGTTCTCATAATTACCACTTTTTTCCTCATATTTTACCATTTTATTCTCATAACATTGCGACTTTTTGTCATACAACTTTAGTCTCATGCTATAAGGTCTTTTTTCTGATACTTTTGTGAATTTATTCTTGTGATATTGTAGGTTTATTCTGTTGTTATAACTTTGTTCTTGTAATTATTGTTTTCCCCCCAATACTCTGTCATAAGGGCTACATTTAAATATTTTTCTTTGAAAAAAGAAAATTCCTCACCCCGTATTTATCTTCTATCTAAAATTATGCGCTACTATCAGATAAAAACCAACTAGAACGCACTGGGGTTTGTGTTTGCGTCTTGACAAAATTGTGACAAAGTTGTGCAAGGCTCGGTAAGGTCCTCCAAACAGGCAGAAGCAGTGAGGAAGAATGTGTGCGCCTCAACTCCAGCCCGGCTGTCTCCTCCTAAAGGGGGTTTTAAACTGTCAGTCTTTGTGTCGTGTTTACTGTCTTCAAGGAGCCCACACAGAAGACATCATTAGGCAGGAATTGGTGTTTGTACTTGAGTTGTCTTTGTTTGCATCTCTTATGTTTGCGTTTCGGAGACAGAGAACGAGGCAAGAAACCAAAGACGGGGAAAAAAAATAAAAATGTTGCTCTTTGTTTTGTTCTCCTAGAAAGCCAGCTTACCTTTTCTTGTCGTCAAGGTAGTTTGTGCTTTCTTTTCTCACAATGATTCAATGATTAATTAGCAGATTTAAGTGTGACGTTTTGGGCCAAATCTGTTAAAACAGGCAACAGGCACGTCATAATGCAAAGTGCATCTTTCACACATTAAGCAAACAAACATGAGTTCGGCGTGTTGACACTGCATGTTTTGTATAAATGGAGAACAAAAAATCTCTGTTTCTGCTACAAGAAAACTGCTGTTGACATCCCGAGTGACATATGTGGGAGTGTTTGCAATGCCGATGTGTTTTGGGTCTTTCGTGATCAAGACACAAAAACACGAAAAGTACAAGACAGGCTGGCACATGTGGCTCACCTGAGCGTCAGTCCAGCACACTTTCATTTTGTACTTCCTGTTCTTCGCCTGTGTTTCTCTTGGTTCAGAGCATTTGCTTCCTGTTTTGACTCCACGTTGTATTTTACTTTTGGAGATTGGGATGAGTTTTTTTCTTTTTCTTCTTGTTAAATAAAAAAAAATTTACAATTGCATGTATTTCGTTACTATGTTGCCGACCAGGGACAAAGTAAGCAAAGTACTCGCTGTGATTCTCTCGTTTCATTCTGTTCCCATCTTGCTCTACTTTTACCCCTCTCGCCTCTCTTCTAACACGATTCTCAGCTGTGATTGTGTGATACATTAGGTGTTGTTTTCTAGTCGGCCCCGCTGGTATGCGTGTGGAATTTCAGAGTGGACAGAGGTTGTGAACTGGCGACCCGCTGAACTCCATCAAGTGTGCGTCCTTGTGTGCCCAGCAAACTCCATCCATTATCGTAACAACCCTGTGCGTCTCGTGGCCGACAGGAATGGCGTAAGTGCCCCCCCCGCGGCCCTCCCCCCGTTGGATATTCTCGCCGTCACATTCTTTTGTGAAGCCGCCGGGAAGCCCGCAAGGATTTATCTCAGATCAATGAAAAGGGAAAGGGAGACGGAGAAGAAAATGAAAGGAAAACAGATGGACTCAAAGAATGCTCTAAGGGTGAGAAACTTGACAGCCGATATGATTTAAAGTCTCTGGCGACCTTGAATGGGCATGAGCTTTATTTTGTGGCTGTTTGTGTGTTTGTTCTTAGGGTTACATAAGCGCATTTGTGTGTACTTGCGTGTCATTGTGTTTGCAGATGTGCAGAAACATTAGTCCAAGATGAGTAATTGCGGAATCGGTTCAAACGAATGACTCCTGGTTCCTTTATTTTCTATATTCACCATGATACTCGTTATGTAACGTTACAACCACAAGCAACCAATGCGGAGAGGTGCGTTACTGTTAACTGGAAGAAAATGGATCCATAGATTTATTTTTGTTGTGACATCCCTTTATTTGATTTCAGTCCTCCTGACTCCATGCTTTATAGATTGTTGCAATCAGAGACTGCTGGTTTTTTCCCCCCATTTTTTTCCTAGATTGTTTAATCCGAGCCAATGAATAGTGTGTGTGAACAGCAGTGTTCAGGTTTTCTAAAGATTCTCAATGAAATTTAGATCTGAATGAACGCCTGAATGTCTAGGGTCATTTTCCTGTTGGAAGATGAAACTTCACCACAGCTTAAAGTATTTTATTTTATTTTTTTACAACCTCAAAACGCTGTCAGTAAGTCTGTCACAATGAGCACTAATTCATTTAACTGCATGGTAAATTAAAACAATCACAATAATTTCCATTTCGACAGCAATCATCAAAGACGCTCCCTTTTAATATCACTGAAAAGCCGCCATTTTGAGAAACGCTGCACGCATTTGACAAAACTTTTGCCCGTTTTCCTCGTCTAAGCTGAGTCACAATTTTTTGAAATGCCATTTTGATTATATAGACTTCATAATCCATTTTAATTACTGTTGCTTTAGTTTGTTTTTATTTTGGATATTTAAATTGTTTTCCGGTCCTAGTTTTAAATGTTCTTTAGAAGTTAGAGCTTTTTTTTTTGGTGTTTGAGTTGGGTGTACTTGGATTATATTAACTGAAATTGGTCTCAAAATGGTAATATCATCGTTTATCGCAATAATTTCTGGGACAATGTATTGTCCAGCAAAATTTGTTAAAATTATGACAGGCCTAGATCTCAAAATGCCTGTCACTTTAGATGAATGTCTTTCAGTTTTGCATCATCATGAGATGTTCAAATCTCAGCATGTTGTTGGATAATCTAGCTCTGCTATAAACTAAAGAACATGTGAAGTAGTACTGAAACACAAGGTTGACTCTCTTGACTAATTAGACTTCTGACAGAAGTTGATTTTATTTGAAGGCATCTGATTTAATGGGGCTGAATACAAAAGCATGCCACACTTTTCAGATTTTTATTTGTTAAACATCTAAAAAACCAGGCGCCCGCTTCGTTCAGCTTCAATATTCTAAATACTAAATACTTTCCGAAGGTTTAACATGATAGTATGTGAATATTGTGCTACTTTTTATCTTGATCGTCTTCTCCCTGTTTTGTACTAATCTGACGCATCACGTCTGAATCAGTGCACCTTGTGGTGATCATTCATTTTCAGTTTGCTTTTTCAAGTCATGGCTTTATCATCTTTTCCTGCAAAGCTTACAAATCATCTGTTAAAAAAAAATAGCTCAGTCTTCACACCAAAAGATCTGGAGGAGGTTCTCTTTGCGTTTGATTTGTTGGTGTTAAATCAAGAATGCCAGAAGTGCAGATCTCAAGACAAAGAAGCATGCTGCGGGCTTTCCTAGATGCTTATCGACATGTTTTCAAAGTCTTAAAGGTTTATAGCATCAAAATAAACAGCTGGGCTTCCACATTGCAGCAGCAGAAAATGCTTTTGGATGTAGTGGATGGCGTCGCAAGAGCAAGTTGAAGCCAAGTAACTTAATATTTATCAGAAAATACACATGTAAGCACTGTTGAGGACAGCTCAACAGATTAACCTGTAATTCTTAGCAAAAAAATTCTAAATCTATTTAATGCATCTTTTTATGTACTTAAAAAAAAAAGCCCAACAGATTCCAAGAACGTAAGTTGTGCCTTCTTACACAGTAGCGATGGAAACCTAAAGTAGAAAAACAAGAGTTATTTTACAGCATGTCAGGGTGGAGTTTTCCCACATGGAGAGGATCAAGGGTTGGGGAATAAATGTGGCCACTTACTCAGTCAAGTCCTCACCAGAAGACAAATACAAGCATGGCTTGTAGTGGTTGTGTACGTTTGTGCCGATTAAGTTGAAGAGGTTTGTTGGACGACGCTGTTCCGTCAAGGAGTCTTCATCAGACTCGGAGACAGGCGAACCCTTCGGCCTCGCAAGATGCTCCCAAGCTGGCCGCCTATTTGAAAAGGACGTGCCTGAAACAACAAGCGAGGGGTCCACACACACACACACACACACACAAAAAGACACCATACGAGTGCAAATGCTCCTGACCCTCCGGAGCAAGTAGCCGCCCTTCACTGCAATGCCGCCTCTGACAAATTTATGATCCATAAGCTGACCCGCAGCCTGCCTGATACTGACAGGAAAACAGTCAGATGGATGGAGGAAGGTTAACAAAAAGAAGGGCGTAATGGATGAAGACAAGTAATGTATCTGTAAATATCTTGTAAAAGCATTTACAGCCTTTAAACTTTTGCAATTTGTCACACTGCAACTGGAACCTTCAATACATTTTAGTTTAGTTTTTTTTTTTCCAGTTAAAAGCAACTGCTTCGAGTATTTACCCAATTGGTAATGCAGTCCTGTTCAGTAACGATCCCACTAGGCCTCATCATAAATTTTGCTGGATGATAAATTGATAATAATTATTACGATAAACTATAGTATTGTTGTTTTGAGACCATTTTCTCATAATATACTAGCAAATGTTACTAGTGTTTGTGCACGAATCCAGCTTTTGTGGCTAACTACTAACACTTCACATATAGCGCCTCAGCGCAGCATTCACATGATTAGACACTGTGGTAGCTGCGTCATCCTGTGGCGACGTTTATCTTCTGCAGCCCTAAATATCAGCTGTAGCTTCAGTGGAATGGTTATGACCAAAGTAGAACCTTGCATTTCAATGGCCCAGTCAAAGTCAAGACCCGATCTGTGTGGCAAGAATTGATGTTTAAAAATGATTTCCGTCCAATCTCACTGAGCTTTAATAAAGAAGAAAAAAAATTGGATTCTTTGGATGTGGGGAGCTGGTAAAGACATCCCACCACTGCTCACTCATTGGTGCTGAATACTGATGTTCAAAAAATCACAGAGAATTTCTTTTTACTTTTCTAAGTTGTTCACTCCTTTGTGTTAGCCTCGCACATAAAGTCACACATGAAAGGTCGTGGTTATGGCATGACAACATGTGAAAGTTAAAGGGGCGTGAATGCATTGTCAAGGCCTTGTATGAGTGCAACCGGCCCCTCATTACTGCAGTTGGTTTGTTTTGCTCCTATCTCATTGCGCATTACGTGCGTTTGGGTCTGACTCCAAGCTGAGGCAAGTCATTGATGTCTCCGAGTCCACTCCCAGTGCCACGAGCCTGTTTGGATAAAAGGATCTTATCACTGAGGATGTGCAGGGGAAACTCTGCCCAGTCCTTCCTACCGTACGGACGCACTCCACACCTCCGAGCGGTCCGTCTCCTAGAGACCTTATCAGGCTGCGTTCAAAGGTCAAATATGTATCTCGTCCCAAGAGGAAGTCTCTCGTTTCTGTTTTGTACAGCGCTATTTCCAACATACTGAGCGGTGCAGATCCGCGATGAGGTACGGTTTTATGAAACAAATGTAGGACACCCTGTTAAATATTCAGCTCCTTTAATGGAAATGTCGACATGTACAATCACTTTTTTGTTCATGTCTGGAAAAGAAGGTGCTTTAAACTTGCAGATAAACATTTACATTTAAGTTTACTCATTGAACAGTGTATGAACAAAAATGTTTTCTGAAAAAACAGTAAGAACACTGTACCTTGTGTGGTTGAAATAACTTGGAGACACTGTTTGAACAACTGCTCCTCAGTAGTTGTTGTCTTGCAATTGGAAATTTGTGTTCAATTCCAGGCGCCTCGTAACCCCAAGTTACCACTACGGATCTTGGGGATCTTGGGGATTTTGAGGCGCATTTTGTGACTGTGGCTCTAGTGTAAAAGTTCTTGAGTGGTCTGAGTCTGAGGAAACTCTGTCCCACTCCTCACTTTCACCCCATAGGACCTCAGTGAGATCTGGGTCCATCAGAAACACAGAAAGCTGCTGTGAACTAAGGTTTATTTTATCTATTTTTTTAGTTCAGTATTCAAGTCTCTCAGCGTTAGCTTGGTGAGATGTCACGTCTTCCACCTGCTGTTTCCAGTGTCAACTTCAATTGTTGCCTAAATCAGTTCATTGTTATCCTCAAAACAACAAAAAAACAATAACAAGACGGGATTTATGAAACATGTTTCTCTAAAGCAAAACGCATAACAGAGTAATTACACATCATCTCTTGTTGTTGTAAAAG
Source organism: Alfaro cultratus (assembly GCA_903066825.1). NCBI lineage: Eukaryota > Metazoa > Chordata > Actinopteri > Cyprinodontiformes > Poeciliidae > Alfaro > Alfaro cultratus. The sequence goes on along the minus strand of CAEFZX010031211.1, from coordinate 54,392 downwards.
AAACATTTTGCAGTATTTCTTTTTCTCTCTTTTCTGATCAAATCTAGGTAGTTGAAATTAACATGCAGAATGCTTCACTAAAGTTTTTGAACTTTTTTTCCCCATTAAGTTGCTTAAACGAAGAACTTTGTGTACTTTATGGGTTTCATGTGATAAAGCAATACCAAGTATTTTGCGTAACTGTGGAACTGATGCCACGGATATCCCTTTAGCACCCTGAGTCAGAACTTTGTTGCCTCCGCTTTTGCTCGAATTTGAGCTGCAGATGTTTCGGACAATGTCTCTACCAGTCCTGCCTCTTTCTTTGTTCTTCTGTTGGATTAAAGTCGGGTCCATTCTAATAAATGAATAATATCCTTTGATCAAACTACTTTCATTGTGGTTCTGGTTGAATGTTCAGGGTTTTCGTCGTGCTGGAAGGTAAACCTACGTCCAGGTTTCGGGTTTCTTGCGGTTTCTACCAGGTTTTCATTGCCATCAGTTTCCCCATCAACCCAGATCAGCTTCCCTCTCCCTGTTGAACAAAAGCAACCCCACAGCATGATTACACCACTGCCATCCTTCACTGTGGAGACGGCGCTTTAGGCAGTAGGAGTTTTTCCAGTATGCATTTCTGTGGCTATTTTGCTCGTCTGACGCCTTTAAAATAATAGCTGCATGAATACTGTGACTAAATCTTACCATTTGCCTTCAGGTGAATTCTGAAGGCAAATGGTTGCGCTGGATATTTATTTAGGGCTGTCAGAGTGAATGGGGTGGTCGTGTTTGCAATGCTTTGTGCTCGTCTTGCATAAAATCCCAATAAAATGCGTCGAAGCTTGGTGCCAAAAAGATCAAGGCGTATGAATGCTTTGCAAGGCGTTGGAGCAGACGGTTTCAGGGGCCGCTCCCACGATGACTCCCCATTACGCCGCAGCCGTATGCGTCCGTTTCAGAAGGCCATCCAGATGTGCATTGTTTGCTTTCTGGGAATATCTTACTGTATGGCGAATTCCGCAAGTTTCTACACTTTCATCTCAGACACTGCAGACAGAAGTATTATTAGAAACTTTGATTATTTTTCTCCTGGATTTCCTCGTGGCCCACCTGCTTTTTGGATATCCAGGTATCTGGTTACCGTCGCTGGTTTTGGAGCCGAGCCCACGTGTAAAACAAGCAGCCGGCCTTCCATGTAAGTCACCCTGGGGGGAGCAGGGGGAGTCGGCGGCGAATGAGTGGGGAGTGCGGAGCCAGCGCGCCGTGATTTATCAGTGGATCATATGCTCAGCCTCTAAGCCGCCGAAATGCGTTGTGGTCAACGCAGACTTTCCAGAGGGAATCACACTTGGGTCCGTCTGTCTTTAAGACAGAGAGGGTGGAGGGTAAAGAAATACAGAGGTGAAGATTGGGGGGATGTACTATGAGAGCGCGTAGGAATAGTTTTGTGGGGAGGAAGAGGCAAAGACGGCATTACAGAACCAACCGGCCCTCTACCTCGCGGCTCTGGAATGTAACGGCACTTTTATTTTGACTTCTCCTTTGGAAACAGCTGTGTTTCCCTTTTCAAAGATATTTTTTCCTTATTTATCCGATCCCTCAGGAGAAATTCATCTTTCAGCCCTGACACTGGCTTCCTCCTTTAAATCTAGGACCAATCCAGCCTCTCTCTGATTCTCTCTCTCTCACACGCACGCGCGCACACACACACACACGCACACACACCTGCTGGCGACAACCAGCCAGTAACAGCTAAAGCAGGCCCCGGTGGAGCCTGTCCTTCAGATGCTCATCGTCGGCACGCATGGACAACCAGGGCACAAACGGCTCGCCCATCAATCAACATGAAAATAGGAAATATGTATGCCACACTTTTACGAGATGACTAGAACACAAACTTATCTCTGTGTGAGTCTTCCATAAGTCAAGCCAATAAAAGCGGGGATTTTTTCTCTCCATGTTTTCATAAATATCTTGTGTCAGGAAAAATTCAAACCCAGCATTGGTACCTGGAAAAACCCCAACAGTGCCTCTGTGTTCATTGTGAAAGATGGCCTGAGGGAGTCCTGTGATCGTAATCCCCCTGACAGGCTTTTGGTTGTCACAATCGAGTGGTAGCGATGGAGATGGGACAAAGTGAACGATCAGGCCGCCTGTTGGCATCGTCGCTGAATTTCCAAGGAACATTGGTTCGACTGCATTTGGAGACTTAATTTTGTCCACAAACATCTCAAAGTCTCTTTATCCATGAAAGACTCGGACAGATTTGTAGCTCGATCGTATTTTACAGGAGACAGTCGTGGAAGTACACAAGGCACCTGTCATCGATGTAAGTCGTCTGTCCAACTCCAAGTGGTGCGTCTTTTCGAGTGCACAAGGCTCCCGCATTGTCTAGGGGAAAAAAAAAAAAACATCTAGGAAAAGCGATGGAAATTGAATTAAGATATTCCAGGTTTGGATATGCATGGGAAGGAAAACAGGATTTGAAAAAAATATTTATATTTTTGAGATTTTATTCTCATTGGCTGTTTGTAGCAGAGCCATCTGGCCCTCTCTCTGTCCATCCATCCGTCCATTTGTTATTAGCACAGTGGTTGGTTCAGTTTACTGTTTTGGTCAGACAAAAACAAGAAAGTTTGATTTTCTGCAAATCTGCTGCTGTAGCTGAGACACAAACATGCAGAAATATTCAGCCTATGTTAAGAGAGGATTATAACGAGAAGAAATTCATTTGTGTTTTAGCTTAACTTTGACCATTACGCCCATTGATTCTTCCCTTCCTTCGCTGAATGACATATGGCTCTTCTATCATCGCGATCAGATCTTCTGTGGGGTCCAGGGCTCTGAGTTGAGCTGCACCGCAGGACCACCATCATCCTGACCAGAAGTTGTTACTACAGCTGCTCTGCAGTATTATACAATTACATTTTTATTAACGTCCCATAAAGTTTGAGTGGGAAATCGACGCTGTTTGTTTTCCAGCTCATTTCTGTCCTGATTTCATGGAATTTCCTCATAAATGTGAGAAAGATGTTGCATCGTCTTTTGTCGACAGCTCGTTGGCTCGGAGCGGTGTCCGGAAAAACGAGCTATTGTTTTTACAGGGGCTTCGGGGGAGAAGGGAATCGCAACTGGCCATTAATATTGATGAGTGTTTGTCTGTGACCATTTAGACCTAATGTTCAAACGGACGCAGATGCTCTGGTGAGATTGTAGACATGCGTGTAAATTTTACATGCGGCTGCATAAATTCCCATGGTTTCTTCTGCCGTTCGCACACACAGATTTCTCTCATCAGTCGCCTGAAATTCCTCAACCCCAACTTCAGCCGTGTGTTGCAGCAAAGTTTCAAAGGTGCAATTTCAATATGCGGTTTTCCAAATCCATATTTCCTATCCAATGGGTTTACAGGGTTTCGCTTTACGCCTGAGTCAGAAACCCACATCATCAGCTGCTGTTCAATCTTCCTGACTTTCCGTCTTTCTAGTTTGCTGAAGTGCGACAATGTGATAATTTTATTTCATTAATGATATAAACAAATGTCACGAGGGACTTTGGACTCAATTGCATGTGAATGTAGAGAATTTAGCACTACCTTTTTTTCCCTTCTTTTTACCAAGATATACATATGAACAAGTATTTTTAAAGTGACCCCAGTTTAGATGGTTTTCTACATGTTATTGTCTTGATTCACATTGTTTGGAGACAACACATTGTTTCAATCCCTGTCTCAGACGTCGCCGTCTGAATGGATCAAGACAATATAAGGGGGTTGAAGTTAACCACCACTTTTGTAATCGATTTCATATGTAATGGTAGTGACTGTTTCTTTCCATGAAATGGTAAAATATGAATAGGTGTTCTCTGATTTTGCAGTAGATCAAAGTTGATCAAATAAATCCTGTCATGAAATCAAAATTCTCCTTTTTTCAAATCAAATCAAAGTTTATTTGTTTGGCACGTTTCAGCAACCAGGCATTTCAACGTGCTTTACATCATAAAAACGCAAAAATACAAAGTCATAGAGCCCACAGTCAACAATTGAAACATTACGTTTTGTCAAGTGCCATAGTTAAACATCAGATTGTTGATTCATGTTTCATTGATTACGTTTCTAGATTTAAAGGTACTCAGTGTTTCAGGTGTTTTGAGGTTTTCATTTTATCATTACTTTCCACATTGTAGATGTTTAAAGTGATGGAAGAATTAAATCATATGTCATATTAGCATATTTATACCATCTAGTGAGCCTTGTCAGTATTCTTTAACTCATTCTTGGTTTTATTTCCTACAACTTGTCTTAAGCTTTAAAATTCAATTACAATTTTTCCCAAAATAAGCAACGTATCAGAAGATCTAAACCCTTATTTATGTCATTCCGTCAACAGTCATAAATTATTCCCGTTGACCTTTTTTTGTTTTCTTCTGACTTCATGATAAGAATATTGAATTTACTAATATATTCGATGCGTCTAGGCGCTTCTGGAACACACTGCTCTGACGGTGGCCACTCAAGGGCTGCAAACATTTACAGATAAATGTTTGGACCAGAGTTTCTGCTGTAATCTGATCATCACTCTTGCGAACAGCGGATTAGTCAGAAAAACAGGCCTTCTAATACTCCTTAAATGCCCGCAACGTCTGAGTTTGGGGGTCCACGTCTTAATCCTGAGTAATGGCGGCTGGAGAGATGGAATCAAATCTCCTATTGACACACAGGTATGACACATCCAGCTAACTGGAGGCCATCTGGAAAGTCAACAGAGAGCTGGGTCTGAGACTGCTAGCATGCGGCTGTCAGTGCGTTGATGGAAAATACCGATACTACGCAGTCCAACAGCCATACCTTGGATATCTATCTGTTAGCAAAGTCCCAGCAATGGAGCAATTACAGCGAATTATCCTCCTCCCCTCGAGCTTAGACACACACACGCGCGCAAACGCACGCACCAACACACATTAAGCTGTAGCTGAAGATCTCGAAATGACAAAAGATAGATGTGTATCCAAACCTCATTTTATCATCCAGCGTGGAATGCAGCACAGTGGTGATGGAGTGGGAGAGTGGGAACAAAAATCAAACACTCTGAGCCCACAGATGTATGTGTGTTTGTCTGTGTTATTGGCCTGACATTATGTGCTGTGGTTTTTGGGGGTAGGCTGTTAAAAAAAAACCAAAAAAAAAAACCAACTGGTTTTTCAGGGATTACATGGAAGACGATGACTGTAGAAAAATGTGATTATATGGTTCAAATGGGGCCATTGTTTGTGGAGATGCCTGTCCAGTGAGATCATTATATACAGTAACCTGTGGGAGGTAATGGATGAGGAGCAGGCTGGATATCCAAGACCGTCAATGGATTTCTGTGCCTGTGTGCAGCCAGAATTCATCAGATCTCGCAGAGCCTTTTATTAGCTTGTGCTGCGATTTGGAAACGGTTCGCAGCCTAAACCAGTTGCTGTGCCGTGAGTCCGGTTTCACTTCCTGCTTCGAGGTGTTCTCATCACTGCCAGTAATAAGAAAATCCTGAAAAGTTCTAGATATGTGAGCAGTGCATCATCTTTATTTGCTAACTTTCAAAGAAGTAGCTTCAGTTTTGAAAGATCTTCATATGTTGAGTAAGTAAAGCCCAACTTGTCATTGTGCAAACATTAAAAGATTATCAGATTATCAGATATTAATCTGATGATTAATATCAGATAGAAGTGTATCCAAACCTCATTTTATCATCCAGCGTGGAATGCAGCACAGTGGTGATGGAGTGGGAGAGTGGGAGAATTTGATATTAATCTGATGATTAATATCAAATTCAATGCCACATCACCACTTCCAGTGCTTTTGCCTCTGACAACAGAGCTAAAGAACATGTCTGTTTGCCACAAATGAGAGTATTACTACGTGATCATAGTTAGGGTTAATGTTGAAAATGCTATTTGGAGACTGCATAAGTATCTAACTGACCATTTTGCTTTTCAATTAAAACTATTCGCAACAAGATGGCAGAAGCAGAAAAACACGAGTCTGATGTCAGTCGGTACCTGCCCCGAAACATTGATTTCTTGCTGTTATTTGTGTTATTTTCAGTTATTTTTCAGGCAATTCTGCATATTTCTACAAACATATTTGCTTCTGACCTTCAACCTATGATTTGTAAATACCAAGTTTTTTATAAATATCTAAAAAATGGATAGCAAATTGTTGCACATTTGCTATCCAGCTGCGCTCCATTGAGCATCGACCACCTACTAGTCGTCTGATAGGAGCTCCTTAAACCTGGTGGTAAACAGCAACGTGCTAAAGCCACTCTACAGATTTCCTCTCGACACGCGGCATAGAGTTGCTGGCTGCCTTTTCCCAGTTTGCTAATGGGGCCTGACATTTTGTAATGGACTGGACTCGCTGCCTCATATCCTCTCCATGGACGGATGCTGCTGCTGTCTGGCCCTCAATCCTCAGACCGCTTGCACATTTGTGGTGGGAATGCAAGTGTAAGAACCTGCTACTTGTTTTGCTTTAATTCTTTTGCTTGCAACTGGTAACTGTGGTTCCTTTTCGCCGGTCGGACTGTGCCCATGTGTGTTCAGGCGCCATTCCTGCATGCATGAGCTGCATTTTGTGTGCTTGCATGGTATGGACATGAGCTCGGGGGGGGGGGGGGCCCTGCCAGTGGCCCTTGCAAGGTCCCGTGGTGTGCAGCGTGTCTGCTTTGATCCGGGGTCAGGGGAGAAGATCAGAGCACAGGATGGATCTCCAAAGGTGCGCACACATGTATACAAAGTTGCTCCCAGCAGACCTCCGACCCCATCGTCCTTCCCTCGACCCCGGGAGCCGCTTTGCTGGCTGACTGAGTACAAAGAGCTCCTCGTCACGATGTACAGACGGCTCCTTGAGTCACCCGAGCGTAGTGCCAACTCTGCAGCAGAGGGGATATATTGAAAAGAGATCAAGAGTTGCCTCAAGCTGCATCCGTGCCAAAGGTTAAAGAGTTTAAGACATGAAATATGGTTTTGGCCTCCTCAGAAAGACTGATGTTTACACCACAACGATTACCAGTTCATGGGATGTTTTCCTTTTTATTGAAAATAGCGGGGATTGCCGAAGAGTTGTGAACGTGTCGACTTTCAAAAGTTTCCAGAGCAACTCAGGCTGATGGGCCAAACCATTAATTAGATGAGACTTTGGAGGAATAACCAAGGGACAGAGGACATGGACATATCTGACCTCTCCTCAGAAACCATGAAGTCGGAGAGAAAAACCAGACAGATTATGGGCTGTAATTACATAAACACAGATGGATTCTTCTCATGCCTTGGACATCCATCGCATATTTTATTGGGTTAGCCATCTGCAAAGCCTTTAGCCGTGCTGACAGGTTCTTGGTGTGCAAAAATGTAATTAAAGGGTGTTTTTCAAAACTTAATCTTTTTTTGAAAATTCTCATTTGAATCTTTCATCTGGTTTCAGTTCGGTCTCTTCTTTACCGCGATACTTTGTAATAGAAAACAGCAAAAATGCTGATCTTAATAGAAAGCAAAGAGTTCTGTTGGATTATTCATACCTTCGGTACCTTGGAAAAGATTTCATACCTCTTGGCCCTTCCCCTATTTGTCTTGATACTATGAAAAACTTCAATGTATTTGTAGAGAATAGATGAATAGTGGATATTGTCTTTCTAAAGCTTACACGTGATGTGCTGGTTGGTTAAAAAATTATGTTTAAGGAAAGAAGAAGAAAAATGATTATCTTATTAGTGAAATATATTATTAACTCTATTTGTTCACCATCAGCCATGTAGGGGATTCAGCTAACATGAGTAGCAAAAACTACAATGGGAGGATTTCAATCACTTAATTTAAGTGGCCCAGTCAAAGTCCAGCCCTTAAACAAAAAACAAAACACCTCATATAAACGCATAGTTTTTTTTTTATCTACCTCATTTAAACAGGATTTCTGGCATTTGGATCCTTTTCATATCCAGCATATTGGTTTGTTTTTCCTTCCCAGATTCTTAAATCCAATTAAGAATCTGTGGCAAGACTTGAAGCTTGATCTTCACAGAAGCTCGACAACAAAACTGTTGTCAAAAATTTTATTTTCTAGATATCAAATGCTTATAGAAGATTTTAGGTGGACTGTTCTCACTCCTCAGAGGGAATGAAAACAAACGCAGGGCAAACTTTTCTAATTGTAAGACATTAAAGCAGACGTCCATTCTTCTCCTTTCACTTCACCACTGTGCTCTACTTTGTGTAGGTCAATTATGTGAAATCAAAACACATTGAAGTTTGTGACTGCATCGTAAAGTAAAAGCACTTAACTGGTTTGAATTCCCGCTGTACAAATTGGAACTTTATTTGTTGCCAGTATTCATTCTGGGGAGTCAGGGATTTGGTGTAAAACCCAACTTTTGCTTCATATGTTTCACTAAACCAGATGCAAGGATCTTTTCTGGTGTTGGATGAAGACAGAGACACAATACTCCCCTGGTTTTCCATACATGCATTATGGGATAAGCTTCCCTTTAAAGTTAAAGCTTATATTCCGAGGCAGTGAAACCCCATGACCAGCTGGGGCCACTGACTAGCATCAGGCAACTCCAGGTATGAAAGGACTTTTAAATATTCTGCCATTAGTCTGTAAAAATGACTTGTGGCACAAAGCTGTCTCTTCTTATTTGTATTTAGAGTGGTACCGAAGCTGACATGACTTGGCCATTACACGTCTGCTAGTGTGTGAGGATGAAAATACACAGAAGTAATTTAAACTGACAGATGTAATAAAAGACCTCAGCAACCTTAAATAACATACAACTACTTTAATCTATTATAATAGAGAAAAACCTAGATATTATAGTCTGTAGCTTCGAGGTTAAAGCTATAGACTTTAACCTCATACTTATTTTTATGTAAGTCTAACTTATATAAAAATACTTTTACATTTTTATATATCACATTGCGCTGTTTTGCCGCAAATTAGCACAGCTGTAGTAAACCAGCAATTTTGAACTTCTACGCTGTGGGTGGGGGAAGAGTGTGAGCAGTGTGATTGGCAGCGCTAAGACCCGCCTCCTGGCTCTGATTGGTTGTTTCTGACCGAGAGTGGTGTATTTCTGCAGATGGCAGAAAGAACACAACCAGAGGAGCTTAACTTTTGTCACCTATTCTCTCTCGTATTACACTGTCAGGACATACTTACAACAACAAAAAACATTTTCATAAAGGTTACCTACTGCAGCTTTAATAGAGAACTGTAGAAAGATGTCGAAATCACTTAGAAAATTATTCTACAATCTAGTCACATGATGTTTTTATTAGGCAAAACTTCATTTTCCATTTGTCCTCTCACTAAATAAATGTGTTGAAATTAAAAGGTTGACGTTTTTCAAATTTTCAGTGGCAGGATGCCACAGGAAGCCACTGCAGAATACGTTATAATTAAACATCTTCACCAGACTGGAAGCGACTGGCACTGTACTGTTTCACCAGGATCTTTGTTCATCCAAGTCAAACATAGTGGGCCTGCAGGTTTTTTCCTGTCATTTGGAGAAAGCCCGTGTGGAACCACGAGAGCGTCTGTGACGGAGAGACTGTTGTTTGAGTTCAAATTATGCGATTCAGGAAATCCCATTATGTACGTTTTTAACTTACATAAGTTAAAAACGTTTGTTTTGCCAAAACGTAATTTGTTTTGGCAAAACAAATTACAGAGCAAGTTATATCATATTTAATCATGTTGTATTGTAGTGTATTATAACACACTACAATGCAATGTTCAGCTATCCTTCAGAGGAATTGGCTGAGCACCATTAGAAATGAACTGACCACTAACCACAGAGAGGTCTGCCCACTGTTTTTCTCCAGATTTATTTTTTCTGCTTGTATCTTATTTTCCACATTATTTCCACAATTGCTGTATTTCAGCCAGTAGATATTTATTCCGCTTTCCATCATTGCAGTAGATTTTTCATTGAATAACTTTTATTATAATTTTTTTTATAAGCTGTGGCTTTCATTCACTCAAGAGGGGATTTTATTTTCTTCCATCCTCTCCATCCAAGGTGCTTCTCACTTTACAGATGGCGACTTAGGCAAAGGTTTCACTTGCCTAATTTCCTCTTAGTAACGTATTTTTATGATGCACCAATCACAATTTTTGCAACGATTTCCGATCTCTGCATTTTAAGCCTTCGACATTCTTAATTTTAACCAATTCTACTTTCTCCTCAGGAAAGAAATGCATTTAGGATGATTATCTTTTGCTGTCCTGTTTTATTCTGTCCTTAAATTGTGACATTGTATGTGAGAAAGGAGTTCATGTAAAACAGGAGTCTGAAAATATGTTAAATTGATTTTAAAACTAACATTTTAGCTGCGTTTTGTATTTCATATCAGCGATTATCATAGCTAGACCAGCCGCTTCACTGCTTGAATGAAGGTCTTATCTGAGCTCTACAAAACACTGTCAACAAGCACAAAAGGACAAACCGGAGTAAATTTTCAGCTTTTTTGTTTGCTCCTGAGGTCTTCTGCTCTTTTTCATCCGGAACGAGTTCCAGAAATGTCTCGATAGGACCTACTGGTGCATTTGGGAAAACAGTAAGAAGAATCAGACTTTTGGGTTTAGGCCAATTCCAGTCATCAGCTGTTATTTTGTTGTTTGCTTTTTTCACATCTGAACTTTGAATAATCTAAAATGTTGGTGCTGAGCTGATTGTAGTTGTATAGATAATGGAGCTAGCTTACTGTAACAAACTCTTCTTCTCTTATTTAAGCACTTTCAGACACTTGTGTTCCTTAAGGTTGGTTTTTCTTTAGAGTACACAGAGTCTGGGTTGAAACTTGATGGAACTGTGTTTTATTTTTTTTCCAAGGCGCTTATGTAATAATCTTCGGGCTTCATTAAAGTCTCACATTTCAAAGCGCCCATGAAGGAAAAACTCCTACTCTTGAACTGGACCCGGGCACCTGTGGTATGTTGGTTCCGTCATGTTATTTTGGTTAAATAAAAGTTAAATAAATGATTCATTCACTGCTGATTTGAATTAAAATGGCATTTAAGGATAAACAGTATTTTTTCTTCTCAATGGGGTTTGTTGTTTAAAGAAATCTGTGCATTATATCTTATAATGACCTTTTAAACCACTAACATTCTCAAATAATCAAAATTTAGGTTGTTAAAAGGAGCCATATGGAAACATGAGCAAAGTTTACTCAGACTCACACTCTGTGTGTGTGTGTCTGTGTGTGTGTGTGTGTGTGTGTGTGTGTGTGTGTGTGTGTGCGTGTGTGAGTGTGTGTGTGTGTGTGAGTGTGTGTGTGTGTGTGAGTGTGTGTTTTGGGGGGGGTAGTCATGATACCTACAGCAGAAGCAGACAGCAGAGCCAGATGTTGCGCAGGTGGAAACGAGAGAACAGCTACTGTCAAAATGTCCAGGGGAATCTGCAAATCCTCCAACTCACTCTCTTCCTGTCAGCAGCTATCTCCTGCTCTCCTCTTTTCTACTGCAGCCCAGGCCGACTCTTTCCACTCCTTCCTCCCAGTTTGTCCCTTCCGATCTCCCCGTCTGTCCCATGACTCAGTCGGCAGCACTCTCGCTCCCCAGAACTTTGTGCGTTTTGTCCCCTTTTCTGTCGTTCTTATCGGGCAGCCGTCGTCTTGGTCTGCTTTCCTTTCCTTACTCACTTTTCCTTTTGGTTTGTTTTTCCTTCCCGTATGTTGCGCTGCTTCTTGTAGCCGATGATATCACCCACCATGCCGGGGTGAATCATAAAATTCCCCTGATGCTGTCAGGTTTCATGGTTGGTCTGGCTGCCACTTTGTGCCTTCGCGGTGATGAAAATGAAAGGCAAAAATATTTAAATGAGTCACTGAACTCTATAATTCGTGTGTTTTTACAAACGGGGACGATTTCTCTGTTCGTGACGCGTTGGGTTTATTCTGGTGAACTCCTGCCTGGATCATCCTAAAAACCTACATCCCTTCTCCCTTTTGTGTGTTTCTGTCTCAAAGCTCATGTCACGGTGGATTAGCGCAGAGGTTATGCTCCCCGCGCGCACCGTGTGAAGACTTCCTTTTGATTTTAAATGCGAACCCTCGGTGGATTTTAATCGAAATTCAAGCTGAGAAGGCGGAGAAGCAGCTGGAATGCTACTTATCCAGGAAGGCTGCGGCTCCCAGGCTGCTTCACACAGGGCTGCAGTGATAAAAACCCACCATAATGTGAGATGGGAGACTCGGCCTGTGTCTGTATTTCATAGTTTTAATTGTGTGGCCGCCGAGAACGACTCCCCTTTCTGAAATTTACAAAAATGATTGACTGATTGATGAGTGGGGCTGCTGAGTTGTTTAGTGAGCTGGAGGTGCCTGGAGGCTTCGTTTGGGTTTGGTGGAAAATAATCGTTAAAGGAGTGCATCCTGTGAATTTCATTAAAGCCTAATGAAATCTTCGGACACATTTTTCATCCAGGGGAAATGTGTTTTCCCCTTTGGAGAGGGGCTCTCAAAACTGTTTCTCTGCAACTACCAGAAAGTTTGTTGAATTGTTCAGGGAATTTGAAGCAACTCTCAGAGCATCTTCATTAGGGGATCAAAAAGACTCAGTTTGTGAGGGAAATCGGTTTCATTTATTTGTTACTGAAGTCCAAACATTTGCTTTTCCCTGATTGGTTCTTAATCGCTCAACGTGTTGCGGTGTGGTATTCAGTCTCCCTCTTGCTTGTTGGTTTTTTTCCCGCACACTTTCTGCAGAGGACTTTCCCAAATACAGTTAAAACCTGATATTAACGTACACTGTACTGGATGAATAATAATAATAATAATAATAATAATAATAAAACAGAAACGTGAATTTTTTTTTATCACTTTCTACAAACTCAAATGTCTTCTGACAGTAAAATTATAATTCCTTTAAATAATTTGGGAAATCCTAAAGTGTGACGTCATTGCCTGTGTTATAAGACAACAACTCAAACACACTGGAAAAAATACCAAAATAAATCTGTCAAGTAATGAGAGAAACAACTATAAACAGACTTTATGTCAATGACAGATGTGGAAAATTTTTTAATATTTCATTTGCTTTTTATTAGTCTTTCTGCTGAAAGGGGAGGTATTATGTGAAATCGACTTTTTTTGAGCTTTACATCATCTCGTAATTTGGTACTTTCATTCTTTCATGCATGTTTAAGAAATCCTTTAATTTCCCAGCTATTCAGCTCATTATAGGAGTAACTTCTCAGTGCAACGCTGATAAAAACGTCACTAAAGGGCTAACAGAGGAGCTATGTTGTGATGGGAGGTTCAGAAAAAGAAGGAGTTCTTAAAGAGACAGAGGCCCAGTTTGAAGACGTTAAAATACAAAGTGAAATTTCTTCTGAGTCATATCTTATAAATGATATATATATCTTGCAGTTTGTTAAATCTGGGTTTAAAAGATGTGTTAACTTACTAAGAGTGAGGGGATCCTCTTTTAGTTTCCCAATCTCATCTCGACTATCTGTTTTTTTTTTTTTTGTTGTTTTTTTTTGTAACCAGTAATATTTGCAATCATAAAAAATTTTTGCTTGAAGAGAGGCATTCTCCTTCTTTCAGCCAGCTGACTAGCAGTGGTGGCACCACAGCACTTTTTCTTTGAGAACTCATTAAATCAGCTCTTGCCAATAAGCTGCTAATATTTAAAATTATTATTATTTTTTTTTACATTTACGTCAGGGTTTTTCTTTATTTTCCCAGTTAACAGTTATCACATAAAAAAAATAAACTCTTCTCACAACTCCATCTAGCTTATCAAACGTTTTCTAGCCAGAAAGTCACTTGAATGTTAAATGGCAGAGTATAAAATTTCAGTGTGTTTGCGTTCAAGCCCAGAGGCGCACAGTGAGTCTTGTAAAGTCATTTTGCGTAGCATGACCTCTGATTGAGGCCTCCACACGCACGCTTAGTGGATCGATCTACCCGTCAACACAAGAGCCGAGCTGTTATCACACACAGTCCCTGCTGTGTGTGTGCATGCGTGTCTGTGTGTGTGTGGGCAGCTTTTGGAGGAAGATGATGAAACGATCACTGTCACATCTGATAGAAGTCTCAGTGACGCTGATGCGAATAACATCTCATTCTCAACCGGTGGTTTCCTGCGCCACAGAGACACAGAGAGGCAGCTGTAAACCGAGATGCTTCGGTGATGAAAATTTGTTTTGACCAAGTTTTTTTTAGCAATGCAGAGATGCATTATGCATGAGTGTTTTGACTGACACGTCTTCGGCTCCTCGCTCGAGTTCACGAGAGCTGGAAGTGGCTGGGGAGAGACGGGGGGTGAGTGGGGTGGAGCGTTGACCTTCCTGGGTGTGGGTGCAAGGCAGGGCTGGCACTTCTGCAAGAGCCTGACTGGTTCCAGTGTTTTCACATTTGCACAGTTTTATCTTGTGTGACACGCTCTGTTCCCCGAACGTGTCACCGGTTCCCACAGGGTGGGTCTCCACATCATAAAGTGACCAGAAACCTTTAAAGCGTTTGGCTAAAGTGCAAATTAAACTGAGGTTTCAGCTGTAAACTTATCCAAAGCTTGATGTGCTGTAAAACTGTGATCAGGTCAGATGTCTGTCCATGTCCATGGTGACCTGCAACTACTAGCTGCTCGCATATCAGAACTTTTTCATATTCAATAACATTATAACCACAAGTAGTATAATTTCGTGCGATTAGCCAACACAGAAATCATTATGGAAGGCCCGGATTGGCCCACAAGGCTCGAGTTTGACATGTGACGTAGCGTATGACTCTGGAAAACTAGTTTTAAAATATTTCACAAATAAAAATCTGAAATGCGTTTCAATTTGATGTATTTTTGGGATATTTACTCCCCACACTTCGAGGAAAACCTTTGCACATTTAGTCGTTTTTGCCCACTTTTCTTTTCAAAGGATCTCTAAACATACATTTTTAAACATTGCCACAGATTCTCTGTTTGTTTTAAATCTTCACTCTGATTGATTCATTCTAAGACACAAAATGCACTGATCTAAACTCTAGTCTATTATTATTATTATTATTATTATTATTATTATTATTATTATTGTTCTATTAACCCTTTGAGATGTGAAGATGCAAAGGGCGTTTGTAAAAATGTGTTATTCCACTGAAGTTTCGGCTGTATGTTTGGGCAGTAACTGAGCTATAACTACATGCATGTTTGACTATTAACTGGGCTTATTTAGGAATATCAAAGTAACTGCATGTCATATTTTGAAGATCTTTGTCAATAAAATCATACATCCCTATGTGCTACTTTGGATCTGGGGCACCCATAAAATCCCGATACAAATTCACGCTTTGCGAAAATGTGCAAAAGCTCCGAGGCCCTTTAATGTCGCCTAAGTACTGCTTGCAGCTGTGGTAGTTTGCTCAGTCTGGCCAACAGAATCCGCCGCAGAAACCTCCATTGAAGAAACGAACTTCAGCATATCTAATTAGGATGCTTTACGGCTCCTGGTAAACAGATGATGTTGGTTTCACGCAGGACCAAGCAAGTAGTTTCCCACAGTCTCTCGGTCGCACAAAACCAGGCCTGCCAGGCTTCGGAGTTGGCGCAACTTGTTCGCGCAGCCTCGCCGAGGAAGGTGACCGAAACCGTGTCGCGCAAAAAGGCGAGATCCGGAAACCGCTCGAAAGCAGTTTTCATTGGGTGAAAAGCCGAGTTGGTGGAACGGCTCTCGGCGAGTCTGCAGTTAAAAAGTCGGTTGTGGTGAAGCCGCAGATTGCTGGATGTCTCTGCGCTGATTGGAAGCCGGATTAGAGATGATGATAGCTGTGTCGGTGTCTCTGGCGGGATGAGACGCATGAGAAACTCTTCAGTCAAAAGCCTGCTAATGTGGGTTTGAGGTTCTGAGGGAATACATTTGCGAAAGTTTATTCCCTGCATGTCATTCCAGCTTCTCCTGTAAACAAGAAATGCATGCAGCAGGCCCGTTTTTTTTTTTGTTTTTTTTTTTTACTCAGATTTCTTTCTTCCTGTGTAAAACCTTCCAGTCTCTCAAGTGGGATTAAGGCATCCAACTGTGAAAAGAACCTACTCCTCTTGGCGCACGGTATCATTATAGCCTATATTGCTCTTAGAAGGGCAGCAGAGAGAGTTTTTGTCCTCTATTGTCAGAAGTTGGTCGCAAGATGTCTCCGAGTTCGCCTGTGCTGAGAAAAAAAAAAATAAATAAAAAATCACTTCGAACTGATAACAGGGATTTCTTTTTGGGCGGTGAAAGCCTCAAAACCTATTAGAGTTCATGCATAAATCACATGTTTTACATGCATGAAAGACTGCGGTGGTCGACCACAGAGCAGCGCCTGCGAAAAGGATATCCGCTCATCAGTCTGTGCTGTATATTTAAACGGAAATCCCTGTTTGTAAATATATACTTTGGTCTTTATTTGTAGACTCGTATGTCTGGACTGTGAGTGCTACGGAAGAGGATTAGGGCCACCAGGGAAAAAAAAAAAAAGAATTCTGACTTTAAGATCAGAATTCTTTAATCTCAGAATTCTTTAAAGTCAGAATTCTGACTTTAAAGAATTCTGACTTTAATCTCAGAATTCTGAGTTTAATCTCAGAATTCTGACTTTAATCTCAGAATTCTTTAATCTCAGAATTCTGACTTAATCTCAGAATTCTGACTTAATCTCAGAATTCTTTAATCTCAGAATTCTTTAATCTCAGAATTCTTTAATCTCAGAATTCTTTAATCTCAGAATTCTGACTTTAATCTCAGAATTCTTTAATCTCAGAATTCTGACTTAATCTCAGAATTCTTTAATCTCAGAATTCTTTAATCTCAGAATTCTGACTTTAATCTCAGAATTATTTAATCTCAGACTTTAATCTCAGAATTTTTTAATCTCAGAATTCTTTAATCTCAGAATTCTTTAATCTCAGAATTCTTTAAAGTCAGAATTTTATTTTATTTTTTTCGGTGGCCCTAATCCTCTTCCGTAGAGTGCAGCTACAGAAAAAGAAAAAAAAAAGTAAAGAAAAAGTGATGATGAATATTGGTTGCATGCAACAGGTTTGTTGACTTTTTTTAATTAATTTTTTTTCTGTTTTTCTGTGCTTCCTGTTCCCGCAGTGGAGTAT
The DNA here is from genome assembly GCA_903066825.1 of Alfaro cultratus. Lineage (NCBI taxonomy): Eukaryota > Metazoa > Chordata > Actinopteri > Cyprinodontiformes > Poeciliidae > Alfaro > Alfaro cultratus. The sequence goes on along the minus strand of CAEFZX010031211.1, from coordinate 37,297 downwards.
GACCGGGAGCTCTCTCCGCAGCGGCGTCACCACAAGGAGTTGAAGTTCAACCTGTCGCAGATCCCAGAGGGCGAGGCCATCACAGCAGCCGAGTTTCGCCTTTACAAGGAGTGCGTGAGCCAAGCGTTTCGCAACGACACCTTCATGCTCAAAGTCTACCAGGTGGTCAAGGAGCACCCTGACCGGTACGAGCCCACATGAGAGGCCTTTTACTCTTTCAAAAATGAGTCATATTTCCCTATGTCAAGGTTGCTGAAACTTCCAGAATTTCATGGTTGAACTAGTTGATGCCCTACATGAAATAAAGGCGTGTTTTTTTTTACAAACTCTCAGTGGCTTGCAGAAACGTTGTATTCCTTGAGCTTTTTAACCACATAGGTTTTACGTTAAGGCCAAAAGGTGTTTGTTGCGTCTCCTACAAGGCGTGTATACCCGTCAAATAAAACTTGTGTTTTTGTTTCAGCCATAGCTTCCTTTTTATTCCATAAAGGCCAGATTTGTGGAGTGCTAATAGCTGTACTGTCAACAAACCATAACACCTGAGCGCCTCCACAGTTGCAATGGGCCGTTTGGCTGCTTCTCTGGCTCTCTTGTTGTCCGATCTGAAAGTGTAGATAGACGGCCACACGTCGGTGAGTTCGCAGCTTTTCGTTTTTGGATGATGGATTTAACAGAGCTGTGTGAGATGTTCGAAGCTTGGGAAGTTGCTTTGTAGCCTAACCCTTCTTTGAACTTCTCAACAACATCATCCCTCACCTCTCTGCCGTGTTCCTTGGTCTTCATGATGCTACTGTTCACTGATGTCCTCTAACAATCCTCTGATGTCTTCATAGAACAGCTGAGACTGTAAACCCATAGATACAAAGTTTTCCAGAAGGGATGCAGTTTTCCACTGAAACTGATTTTTTGCTGTGAAACTCCTGCTGCTTAGAAACCAGCGTTCTGCTTTCCCGTGTGGTGTCCATCGCTTCATCCCATGTTTATAATGCAAATCTGAGCAAACCCCTCCCCCCCTCTTGCAGAAATAACTTCAGCTTTAAAAGAGTCCCATCTTCTAAATAACCACAGCTGATACACGTCAAACATTTACCTTACCTCTGCAGGGCAGATAAACAGCGTCTCTGAATGGGTTTGGTGTTTCAGGAAGTCTGCTCCCTGACAAACAAAGTAAAGAGAGTTTCTGATATACTTCGACTTATTCTCAGTCGCTTCACTTTAGCAGGCTCTCGAGCAATGGAGAATTGATGTAGTAAGACACCTTGAGCTGGGTGGCTTTAGCGCTCAATATCTGCTAAATGTGTTCATACCTTAAGGCCCATACATCTGCATTTTAAGGAGAATTAGTTTACCACTCGTTGTTGTTGTTGTTAAAACATGGCAATTGAGCAGACAACTACTTAAAAATCATATTCTTGAATTAATTCTTTCTCTTAAGATGTTATTGGGTTACCAAGTTGGGGCTTAAGTGAAATAAAAGTAAAAGATCTTTAGCTTTAAGGTTCTTTTTTTTTGCTCTCCTGATTTTACACGTTAAACTGTAACTTTGCAATCGCCAAATCTGCAGGAAGCCTATTAACTTTTCCCGTGGCCCTGACTCCCGTTTTGGCTGTGAGCTGTAATGATAGAGTGTTTAATTAGCTTGACGCCCTTTGTTCTTTTCATTCGATTGGCTTCTTGAGCAGCAGGCCAGGAATGTGAGAGATTACAATGCCAAAAATGTGGCAGAGCTGACATATGAAACGGCAGGCTACTCCCAACTGCTGACCACTAATCAGCTTTTTTTTTTCTTTTTTAACCAATTATAAGGCACTTAACTTATGGTTATCTTTGAAAAATAATTAGATAACTTTAAAAAAAATGAAATTAATGCTGATAAACGTACCTCTATTTCAAGAAACCCTACTTACATTTTGGTTTATTACTTTTGCAAATATGCCTTTTTTGTAAAGGACCAGAAAATTCTTCTACTTTGAAAGATAAGCAAAGCAACCAACAAGATCTATTTAAAGAAGCGGTTTCAAACTAGGGGTGGACATTTATCGTATTATTTATAATTTCTCATAATGAATAAAATAATAAATAGAATGAAATTAACTCCGATTAATTGTTGTGATAAATTCCAATTAAATGCTGCTTAAAATGCCCCAAAACTGTCTGTATTTTTGGGATTGTTAGATTTATTATTTAGCAATGCAATAGTTACTGTGCGCAGTTTAGTGATACAGATCATCCTTCTCTATGCGACTGCTCTCCTAAAGAAGCATAACAAATGCAAATGAGATCAGTACTTGTGTTTGTGTGCCATACCATCACAACCACACAGTTAGCTAAAAAATAAGCAATAGATAGTTATTTTTGTCGCTGTTGTTATCACAATACAACCACAAAATATTCCGATAAGTTCATGTCACTCCCTCCAACTCCGAAAAACAAACAAAAAACCTTCAGTTAATTATAGGTTCCAGTTCGTGTAAGAAGTCAGTAATAAAAAGTTTCACTGGATCTCAGGTGGAGATCTTTTTTCATCACATGATCGCCGTGTGAAGCGTCAGCGTCCTGGCCCAGCTGGAGCGACTGCGTGCAGGGGGTTTCATGCGGAAGCTGTCAGAAACGCTCTCATTACAGAGCAATAAAGCGGGGCTGCAGAGACATGACTGCAGGGGCATTCTGCGAACACCTGGATGATTGCGGAGCTTTGATGTCGTCTCTGGGAGGACGGTCCCACGGGCTCTCTGCTGTGTTATTACCGTCTGTAATGGGACGGTGGGAGGACGGGGCCCTCTTATCATCCATGCTCTGCCTTTTTCTTATGTCTCCTCAGTTCTCGCTTCTCATTAACGAGTCACACTTCTTTCCCGCGTTCGACACATTCCGCTTGACTCCTTTGCACAGAAAAATGTTGTAAGTGATTTTAGCGTACATGACTCACAGAAAGTGGCAGAGAGAGTCTGACCTCACTGATGTCCAATATTTAGGTTCTATTTTGCTTTCCATGTGAAAAAATTTCATTCAAAAACTCAAATATGAATTGATGGAGATAAACATTAAATTCGAAGAGTCAGTTTATGCATGATGTCTTGAGATAAAAATATTTTTTAAAGGGAGATTTGGCCTTAAAAATATACAATAACTTGTAAAAACTCCTCGGCCAATAATAAACTAAACAAGACAGTTTTACTCCAACTCAACTTAACTGCACCTGTGTATGTGCGACGCCTGTTTTTAGAAGTTCTGGCTGTTTTGTTTGCCTCAGAGAGGCGGATCTGTTCCTGCTGGAGTCCCGGAGGCTGTGGGCCGCTGAGGAAGGATGGCTGGAGTTTGACATCACGGCGACCAGCAACCTGTGGGTGATGAGTCCGGTGCATAACCTGGGCCTGCAGGTCAGCGTGGAGACCAGTAGCGGTGAGAAACTCAGCAACTCTCTGGTTTCAGATCGACATTTTGTTCTAGATCGGTTTATAGATTTAAGTGAATATTCATCAGTTTAAATAACTCACTTCTTTTTGACAACGTGAAACGAAAACAGATCATAAAACAGTCACAATGAACCAAACTGGGCTGTGACACTTATCTAAGAGTCGCCTGTTTTCCCAAGCAGGGCAGACCATCAGCTGCAAAGACGCGGGACTCGTGGGACGAGATGGCGCGATGGAGAAGCAGCCTTTCATGGTGGCGTTCTTTAAGGTCAGCGAGGTCCACATCCGCTCTGCCCGCTCCGCCGGCGGGAAACGGCGGCACCAGAATCGCAACCGCTCCACACAACCGCAAGAGGCATCCAGAGGGTCGGGCCAAACAGGTCAGTGTGCTAAAACCTTAACCGACCTCAGAATGCAGACGGATACAAAACTAACCTCAACGTTACCTCCATAGATGCATGAATTATGTCCAGCCTGCACACGGTTTGTCTGGTTAAGGTATTTCCTTTAGAAGTACTTGATAAATTGGACCCGACCTGCACAGGATCTCTTTGTAATCAGCCACTATTAGATGGAAACTGTAGCTCAGGGATGATGTACGGGATTTATTTTCCCTGCAGCTTCCCCTTAAGGATAGAGGGAGATTGAATATTCAGCCTCCTTCGTGATTTATGAAGGTGATTTCTGTTGCTGGGAGGGTTTGGACTCGAAATGAAGTGTCAGAAAAGTTGCATGTTTATCACAACTGTTTGCGCTCAACGGCAAAGGAAGCGTTTTTGGTTTTTAGAGTACACGGTGTCTTGTGAAACAGCCATTTAACATCCATGTTAAATGGCCATTCTACTGGCTTTTTAGGTGGTAGAAAAACACAGAGTTGCACATAATCATGATGGGAACGGAAAAGATGTAGTTTTTTCAAAACTTAAAAAAATAAATAAATAAAAACCAGAAAAGCGTTCAGTCTGATACCTTTAAATACAGCCTGGAGCAACCAAATGCTAGCCTAGCTGGAAACCCAAGGAAAAAATCAAGTCAAATCAAATCAAGCAACATTATTTATTCTGAAAAAGGGCAGTTCAGCTTGCAGCTCTCTGGTCAACATAACAAAAGAAAATACAAACAATAATCGCATGCAGCCATTTCAGCATCAGGACAAATACTAAAATCACATAAAATTCAGTAGAGATAAAAAAAAAAAAAAAAAAGATTCTCAAAATCCCTACAAGAGTTTGTGGTTGTGATGTAACAAAAATGTAAAAAATAAATAAATCTCCATGCATCCTCTTTCAGGGCACTTTGACCTCGGTCTATTATAAAGGGAGTATTCATTTTGACAGAGCTGCTAAATATTCAGTGGTTTGTCTTGACAGGTGACCTCATCTTTAAACTCCACTGCAGTTCGCTCCTCGAGCCGCTTACCGGATGATGTAATGAGGAAGGATAATCTCATCTTATTAGCTTTGCAAGCATTTCAAATTAAATCAAACCCTAAACCGCCCACCTTTCACCTGCTGAGTAATTGTGGCCCAACTTGATGCCGCTTAAAGCTAAGCTGCTACTGCGAGGGCTTATTGTGTGAGTGTCGCTGGCGCTCGATGGGCTCGCCGTTAATATCGGTTTGATCGCTGCCTAATTTGACTGATGAGTCACGACGCGACTCGCAAACCTCGGCGACGCAAACTGCTGGATCGGAGCAGCAGGAGAGAGGGAACTGTCGCTCCGGCAGAATATCCCCTCAGCTCCACTAAGGAAATATGTAATTTCCCACTGGAACCATGTTATTTTATTTTTATTTGATGCAAAAAATAGATGCTCACTTCTTAAACTAGTCAGAAAAAGAAATCACAGACTAGTTCAAGACGTGTAATAGTGAACGTCCTCTTTGGGGACCAGAACGTGGTCGGAAAAATCATGCGAATCTTTTTTTATTTTTGATAAGATCACGTAAAACCTTTTGTGAAATCATGTCTGACGGAAATCAACAATTATACTTTAAATAGATGGTAAGTAGATATCTACACATACAGTGCTATCATATATAGTACCTTACAAAACATTCACACACTTTCAATTTAAAAGCTCTTTGCATTTTTGCATTTTAGTCTGTTTCCTTTGATAGACTGTCTGCTGTGGATTCACAGCTAACAGGTCAGGGATAAAGTCATGGAGAGGTTTAGAGCTGCAGTTTATAACTTTTATAAAAAATATATGGGTTTTGCATAATTCTTAAAACTGTCACTATGTTATGACAAAATAATATGAGGCAGATAATCTTTCGAAAAAAAAAAAAAAGTAGCTCCTCTGCGCAGTGCTAACTACAGAAATACAGCACTCGGTCAGAAGCAACCAATGAGAGCCAGGAGGAGGGTCTAAGCGCTGTCAATCATGCTTTTGTATGCACTGGTCACAACCTCCACCTTGCTCTTTGCTATACGCTGCAGCTTATTTTTGATTACAGAACCTGCCATGAATGCTCAGGCTAGTTGGCATGGCAACAGGTGTTTGTTTTTTTTTTTTTTTTATCCTCTAAAGTTTTCCCCTGAGTGTGTCTGTCAGAGGAGGCATGACTCAGAGGCCAGTCTGAGATTTGTCACTCAGTCACAACCACCCAGCCACTCAGCTCACCAACTTGCCAGCCTTCTTTGGTCAGCTGGAGTAACAATTAGCCATTAGCACATTTAGCAGCATGTACATAATTGATTGCGCTAAGACGCTGGCTCTCATTGGTTGTTTTTGACAAGTGCAATATTAGCACTGAGGGGAGGTGAAGGAGCTTGATTCTTTTCACAGGTTATCTGTCTCATAACAGACAGTGAAAGTTTGAACAAATATGTAAAAAAAAAAAAAAAAGGTAACGTAATAACTTCCCAATGTGGCTTTAAATCAGGGTTAGGTTCTAAGCCATGAAGGGAGCCATGAGGAAACTTTTGTTTCAAAGACAGACTAAAATAAGTACACTTGTTTGAGCTCGTAACCACAAGTGATCAGCAAAGCACACTAATGCTTCTTGAAGGAGCTGAAACTGTTTGACATCATCCACTGAGCTGAAAATTGAAACTAATGATGAGACCGTAAACGGTTAAGCATCCATACCCAAAAAGCTGACTCGCTTTTTTGCCGCATGGTGCCAAAACCCAGCTCTGCAAATAGAACCTTCTGGCTGGCTACCTGGGAAGCAATTTACCTCTGCTTCGCTTCGCCGGCTCTGTTTAATGACTCTAACATCTGCACGGTAAACAGATGTATTTGTGGGACAGGTTGGCTTTGTGCTTCACTGTTGCTCTCTGCAAATAGTTTGTTTGGCTCTGTTTTCTGTTTGTTCAGAGGATCTTCGGTGGCTTCCTCCAAAGACCGAACTAATGCAGAAAACAACAAGGTGGAAGCTTGAACTTGCAGGTTTCTCACAGAGCAGGAACGGCGGAGTCTTAAGATGGCACCGCTTTGAACTCGTGGTTTGTTGCGCAACTTCATGTCCTCCTCTGCCAGGCTGTCACCTTCGCTTTCATGTCAGAGTGACTTCAAGAAAAACTCATTTCAGGTTTTGTAAGCAAACAGAAACTGACAGTCTGCTTTTGCTTCCCTGTTTTTGCGTCAGGAGGATGAGGAATATCTGAGAAAAGCAAATCTGTTCAAAGACATTCTCCAATGACGACAATCGGTTAAATGCACTTTACATAACCCAAAACATCAAGATCTCGCTGCACTCGCCACTCGGCACGACTGGGTGTGTAAATATTTAGATCCTGCACAGGAAGTTGGGAGCGCACCCCCCCCCCCCACCTTCTCTCCGCCGCCTCCCCTGTGACAGCCATGTGTCCAATGCTAGAAGAGGAGTTCTGGGATTGGACGGGACGGGAGGATCCATGGGGAATTCTGGCTGGCATATGGTTTCAATACCTCATCACTCACTCCTGAGATGAGGAGAAGTTTGAATTGGACGGGGGAAATAACTGAATGTTTGGCACGGCGCTGCAGCGTGTCAGTTCAGGACACAGCAAAAGGGAATATTTCACCTAGAATTCAGTCCATTTCTAAGGCCAGGAGGAAGCGTTTTGTTTGTTTTTAACTGCTAGCGTCCACACAAGCGTCCGTTCAGATGCCTTTGAAAACTTCAGCATGCCGTGTTTTCTAAAAACAACATCCTCTTCTACCTATCGCGCAAATTCTTGACCCGTGTGATTAAAATATCTGCGAGAGCTTTATTCCACATCTTGGTTTACTTAATTACCCTCTTGCAAAATCCAATTTTATTTCTCCATATAGTGATGGAGTGGAAGGAAAATGCTACACAGTTCTCACATCTTTTTTTACTAAATTCCAAACTGCACTGTTATTTTCCCCCTTTACGTTGATGCCACTAAATGAAATCCACTGCAACCAAAGCCGGCTAAAGATTGTAATCCCACTTGTGAACTCTGGTCAGAGGAGATTTAAATATAACTTTCAGACTCGCATGCAAAAACACAAAGTGTGGCAGAAAAACAAAACACTACACACCATCTTGTTTATCACTATCCCTTGCATAAAACATGCTGGGCGTCGCATCATGTGGAAATGCTTTTCTTCAGCAGGAACAAATAGCAGGTTGATGGTAACATAAGGAGCTGAAACCAGTCAAGCTGCGTTATCCTTTGTGATTGTTGGGCATCTTAACTCACAGGAGTTATTTTAATATCTTGCTTGTGCAGAGTGAGACTTATAGGTCCGGTTAGGTAAAAAGACAGCAAAAGACTTGAAAGATGATGTGGAGGTTTGCCTGCTATGTGGACCCTAAACTTAAAGCCAGAAGTACGAGGAAATGGTTTAGAGCGAAACTTATTCATGCATTAGAAGTACTAAATTAAATGCAATTGAGAATTTCTTGTAAGACCTGAACATTGACGTATGCAGAAGTTCAAGCTCCTGTTCGACTGAACTTCAGCTGTTTTGTAGAATTAGCCAGAAAAAAAAAATAAAATAAAATAAAAAATTGTTTCCAGACATGCAAAACTGGTATAAATATGACCCAAAAGATTTGCATTAGTGATTGCAGAAATAGGTGGTTCTTGGGTGTAAGCCATGAAGGGAGCCATGAGGAAACTTTTGTTTCAAAGACAAACAAAAGTTTGTCTTGTCTTGCTTACTTCTTAATTTGACCTTTGTTTTATTAGAAAATCTAAAACTTCACTCAGTCCCTTCAGACTGCCAAAACAGGCTTTTCATCAGAAAGCTTGATTACCTAAACTGAAATGCTTCTGAGGTTTTTGACCTTTCGTTTCCCATGTTCAGTGTTAATGTGTTGGACGTAAAACAACACGTGAGATCAAATATCTTCCAGATGACTGAAGAGGATTGAATTAGCCAAATAAATTTCTGCAACATTAGTTTTGAAATATTGCCGTGAACAAAAGTGTAATAAATCATTTTTTTTGCCCCCTTTTTGCCTGAAAACGCACACGTTACGTGATCATTTGGACAAATTGCTTGCTTATTCTCTCCTTAAAAACAATATTTTTATTTTTTTTTACTCTCGCGTACCTCGCCAGGAGAACAATACAACACCTTTAAAGCTAATTTGGCATTTAGTGGGTGCAGAGGGCCGGGGAGGTAATGGGAGTCGGGTTGGGCCCTTGGCTCCTAGCTGCGGGGGAGGTTAACAACCATCCGGGGAAGGAATACCGCGTCCCGGCACAGCTCTGGCGGCCTGTAATTAGGTGTAGCTAGTCATTAGCTGCGCAGCTAAAAGACTGACCAAGCTAACAGTATCGCTTAAAGAATTATAATAACACGGCGCTCAGCCAGCTGTGTTTTTTCATCTGTCACTCCTCTCCTCTCCCTCCTCCGCCTTCTCCCCGCTCCGTTTCCACCCGAGCTCTTTTTGTTTACCGTTAGAGTAATTAGACATGGCGGAGCTCCATCGCAGGGTTTAATAACCTCTGTGATGAAAGACAGGAAGAAAGATAAACGTCAGTAAAAAGGTTGAAGGGACTGGGAGGGTAAAAAAAAAAGTCAGAAACAGCAGTGACTGTCCTGCTTGTCTGCAGGAAGTCATGTGAGCTGAACAGAACTTTGGGCTTTCTTGAACTGGGCATTTCTCTGACCCAGTTTCTAAAGTGCGGTGTCCTTCTCTGGCTGAACTAACCTTTTATGTCACTAAAGTCAACACTGCGGCTACACCATCTGAAATGGCACCCCGTGAATCTTCTATTTTCGGGAACGGCTTGCGATAAATATAATTTACAGCTTTTTTCCGCCCCCGAAGGCGACACGGTGAAAGCGTATGGGTGGTTATGAATGGCAGGCCTTGTGGAGGCAGGTTAATATCGGTTTACAGTTTTATCAAGAGTCCCGCTTTGAGGAAACTTTCTGTGTTTCCTCTGCTATTCAACACGCAGGGTGGGAACCAACAGCCGCTGCCCCTTCTCAATGGATTCAATGGAAATTGGGTTTTTAGTACGGAGTTCTGGAGTCATGTGGTCTAGCAGGATGTTTGTACGTAGAGTCAAACACAGGTAGGCAAGCTGTTTGTATTCACTTTGCCATTTTATTAAAGGAAATCCTTTTTTTCCCTTTTTTTTAACAGGAAGTTCAAATATTTAGCCTAACTCTAAATCAGGAAGAACAAGAAACTATGGTTTATGTTTAGTTTTTTAAGTAGTCTATTAGTAATATTTGCAAATGCTTGGCTGTCTTACCAAACACTGGGCGTCCATTATGATTATTTATGGGTCGGCCAGCTCAGTTCAGTTTATTTAGATGCTGAAAATTGAACCGTCTCTCAAATGTAACTTTAAGAAACGTGATGAACATAAGGCCTGCTTTAATGTGACACGTTTTTCACCATATTTAGACGTCTTCATGTAAACCGATCACTTTATACTGATCACTCTTCACCTATAGTTTTACAAGTTCAATTTCTGATTTTAGTAAATCTGTCTTGTTTAAGCCATCGTTCATTTCCTACAACCATAATTAGGATTTTTGAAAGCAGATTTACAGTTCATGGAGGTAACTTAAACACAACAACACACAACACGTGCAAGTTTAAACTGTAACATTGTAATCATAGAATATATCATATGTATCACAAGAAATAGACTGGATTCCCTGTATTATCTCCAAACTTGTTAATGAAAAAGAAACGACTAACAGAACAACATGACAGATTTGTTTCTGCACCACAAAGTTTCTGTGATGTCAAACAAACGTATTAATTAAAAAAAAACTCTAATCAACATCTAGTTGCCCAAATTATTCACTCATCATGAAAAATGAACATAAATGCATCTAATTTTACGAAAATGTTTCCTCTGATTGGAAATCTGGTCAATAATTTAAGAAAGGGTTTCAACATCCAATTTCTAAGTGAAATATAAGTAAATACTGATGCTCCTTTTACATCATTTTCTTTTTAGAGATGCCTGTTGCATTTTTTTTCATCACAAACTTCTTGGTTAATCAGAAATAATTTTAAATCTATATTGGTCAGTAGTATGAATAATTTTGTAAAAAAATAAAAGCTTCGAACTGAGCAAATCCTGAATTCTAATGTATTAGGTATTTTTTTGAAGAGAAAATCTTTTACATGATTTCTTTAAGTAATGTATTACATAGGTATACGACTGATGTGTAGAAGATGAAAATAAAATGATGACATCTTAATATCTGATGAACATTTTTGGAACTAATCATTTTTTTTGTAAGCATATAGTGAATTCATGAATGGCCAATGTTGACATAATACATCATAAAATAGGTAGTCCGTCCTTTCTTCTTCTTCTTCTTCTGTGCCGTCTCTCCTCTGTCGAGGAAAGGAAAACGAAATGAATGGAGGCCTCTTGGGAGCCAGAGCTCAGCAGTAGCTGTGTGGCATTAAATTTTTACAAGCAGGAAGGGGCGATGTGGTTTATGGGCACCACAAATCTGGGCTTTTACCCAGTAAATATCAGCTTTATTCCTCTTAAAGAGCCCCACAGACTGTAAATACTGATGACTTTGAAGGCCAGAATAAATGTGTGGATGTGTAAGAAAAAAAAAAAAAATTAAATTAGTAGGCTGCTTACTCTGAAGTACAATCACCTCCGGTGTTGTTTGTAAAATCGTAAACTCTCTTTTTAGGATCAAAGAAATACAAGTTAAAGATTTGTCATTCTATGCTGCTTTTCTTTTTTCTTTTTTTTTTTTGCATAAAAACAAATGTTTTTCTTTGAAGTTTGTACCGATTCACTGATAAGAGGGACACATTTCCATTCTACGTAAAGCCTGTCATGTCAGTTTCGTCTTCTGTAATGCGCAGAGACTAAACATCGATTTAGGTCATTACACAATGTTTCCAAACCTCGTCATGTAAGTCGCTGCTGCAGCAGCCTCATGTTTCTTCTTATTAAGTAGCGTCTGCCGTTGAAGCCTGATGAGTGTGCAGGCAGCCGAGCAGCTTCATCCACCCTCCACCCTCCACCCTCCACCCTCGGCTGTGATTTGACCCGAAGCTGAATGTCACGCATCATAAAGCAGACCTGGATGAAGGAGTAGTAGGGGGTCTGTGTGAAAGTGTGTGTATGACATGGTTATGTGCACTTTAAGGTAGTGAATATTTTTACAAGATTTTAATGCATCACATATTCTTTGTGTGTTACATGCAGAAGCCAGGGGATGTGAACAGATATTTAATTGTTAATGCCCCCATGGATGATGCTGCATTATGCTTGCAAATGGATAAACTTTAACATTTTGCTGCATTGGTCTCACCTAACCAGATTTCAGTTTTCACTTTATGACTGTATTACCTTCACTTATGGTTAGGCCTGTAACAAATTTTGCTGGATGATAAATTGTTCTTGAAATGATTGCTGTTTTGAGGCCATTTTCGAGTAGTATAATAATAATGGCATAATGATGCAAGTTTACCCTGTGAAAGATCAATAAACTTAAATTTTGTAAAAAAAAAAAAAAGAAGAAAAAGACTCTCATCAATGGAACTAGAAGATACTATATTTTAAATATCTAAAATAAATAAATGACCAAAATCATTAATTAAAACGGAGATAAAAATCACATACAACCAAAACCTTAAATTAATTGTGTTATAAAGTCTCAAAGTCAAAATTGCCCTTCAAAAAATGTTAATCATCAGAATAAATGATTTACTTTAGTTGATCTGGTTTGTGAAGATATTTCAATATTTCAACAAACTTGTCACTTATATTTCAAGGTCAGATTTCTTGATTCGATTAGTTTTCATGTCTACAGATTTTCCTAACTGACCTGTGGATGGATCTCTGCAGCTCCCCCAGAGTCACCGAGATTTTCTTTCTTGCTTTTTTCCCATTAATGTTTTAATGTGCCTACTGTATTCTCTGATATTCATGATTATATTTGCTCACTGCATTTCTCTTCTGAACCCTGGCTGGATTTATTCTGAGAATAAATTACGCACAAGTGAATTTACTAATTAGGTGACTTCTGATGGCAGTTTTACTTGATTTTAGAGTAAAGGAGGCTAAATACAAATGCACGCCAAACTATTCAGATTTTTACACATATCCATCGCGATCCACAATAACGCGGTACTTTGTAATCCATAGACGTTTGTGATTGCAACGTGAAAAGAAAAATGGGCAGACGTTTAGAAGAGATGAATACATTTTCAAGGCCCTGCATCTGAAAATCAACTTTTTCCATAATATCTCAGAACTGAGCGGGGGTATGTTGCTACTGCCATGTGTTATTTCATTCTCTATAAATGCCACCTCAAGTTCTAATCAGGTCAGCCAAGTTTCTCAGCCAGTCGGTCCTGTCCCTTCAGCTGAGTTTTTCCTCTGTCCTTGGATGTTTCCTGTATATAAACAGGCTACACAGCAGAACTGTTCCTAACAATGCAAAGCCGGAGTGGACTTTTCGCTTGAATATTTATAGGAAAAACAGTCATATTTGGGATCCAGGACCAGCCTGTGGCTTGGTGTGTGGATGTTTTCCTGCAGTAAAGCTGTTAAATCCATGTACTCTGCTGCTGCTGAGGATGCTGAAAGGTCACTCGGTCCGCAGGGAGGCAGGACCAACACTTGACCCTAGGTTTTATTGCCGATAAACATTTAGCCATGCATGCAGGAACATGACTGACGGCACGGACCCACACATCTACGGTAAACTCCCTATTTCCACATCAGCCGACAGCCAGTGAACGGCCCTTCCTATTGGAAAGGAAGGAACCATAAACTAGGGAAACACCTGACTGTATCCGACGCTTACAGCTGGCCCTTTGACCCCACCGCAGCACTCTCTGCCTCACGCTGTCTCACCTTCGGCTTCCTGCTTCCTATAGAGTGGACTCAGCCACACAAAGGACACCCAGATTTTGCTGAAGGATGTTTTCACACTTGATAGTCCAGTAGACTCGGTTCGATTGGGGATAAAAATTACAACTTTTGTTACACTTTGGTTTGCTTTCACACCGCACTGTTTCAAATAATCCAAACCCGTCAAATAAACCCTGTTCCTCCCCTGGCCTGGGATGGCACTGCACCAAGAGCCACTGAAGGAAACAAGGCAAAAAACTTTGAAGAAGACACTGAGTGCAACAAAGCAGAAACTAAAATGGAGTAGCGTCAGATTTTAGTTGGGTGTAGTATTTTATTATTTTTTTTTGTCTTTGGTAAAAAGTCGAAAGCGAGACAGTTAGACACATGCGTTTGTTTTGGTTGCATTTACCCAGAATGCCCTGCTCTATCGTCCGCTCCCTGCCTTTGGAGCAGCCTCTAGACCAGTTAGCGTTCACATACGCATTTGAACCGTGCCAGAGTTCACTTCAACCGAACCAGAATTTTCTTTTTCGGTTCTCATCAGTTTGATTGCGCATTTATGGCTCCCTTAATGAACTGGACTTTCTAGCTAGAGTTTGATTAAAAAGAACTAAACAGGGCTGGTATGAATGCACCGTAAAAGAAAAAAGAAAGGAAAGGAAGGAAAAATCTCATCCGGATGACACGGTACAAGCGACATGCAGGGTCTTTATTCTTACAGTCTCAGATGAACAGTCATAAATCCAACTTCATAAGATGAACTAAAACTCTTGGGTCTGGGCAGAAATGTGAGAAGTGACATCTAACTGATGATGAAATCTGAACGCAACCGGCTCTGGTGAATTTAAATTACAAATCTTCAGTGAGTAGCTGAGTAGCCTTGTCCATTGACATCAAACACATAAACTTTGGTTCATTTATGCATGTGTGTGTGTGTGTGTGTTACTGTTTGTTTTCCAAATGCCACTGCTCATGTATGATGGACACTGAGACGTAAAGACCCAAAATCAACGACCCTTCCATAACTGAAGCATGTTTGTTTACACTGTCTGCCTGTGCGTGCGAACTTATGTGTATGCATGCATGTGTGCGTGTGTGTGCGTGTGTGTGTCTCCTTGCAACTCCAGCTGACCAAACAAGGCTGGCAAGTTGGTGAGCTGGGTGGCTGTGACTGAGTGACAAATCTCAGACTGGCCTCTGAGTCATGCCTCCTCTGACAGACACACTCAGGGGAAAACTTCAGAGGATTAAAAAAACACCTCCTTACATGGAGAGCTTATATATTTTGTTCTAATTTAAAACAACAACAACACACAAACAAAAAAAAAATCCTCAAACTTTTCATGCACGCAATTCTTTTATCACACAAGACGGCCAAATTACAGAGCACTCTTGCATTCAAGTGTCGTCAAATCTTATAAGAATGATAATAAAATGTGTTATTGGAACATTTAATCAGCTGTAATCAATGTCATGTAACTGATGGCAACAAAAAATTATATATATATATATATGTAATAAAAAACAAAAGAAACAGTTTCAATAAGGTTGCACTGTTGCATATTTAGTAGCAAGAAGGACTTGGGTTCGAATCCTGGCCTATGGACTTTCTGCATGGAAGTTGCATGTTCTCTCTGTGCATGCATGGCTTCTTTCTGGGTACTCCGATTTTCTCAGAAACATGACTGTTAAGTTAATTGGTTTCCTTAAACGAGTGAGCTTCTGATTTGCCCTATGATGGATTCTCGACCCGTCTACAGTCTACCTTGCAACTCGAACAGTGACTGCTTTCGAACAGACCCCATTTGACAAAGTCAAGTGGGTATAGGCTATGGATGCTTGAGTAGCTGGACAATTTTACTAATAATAGCACAATTGTCATTATATTACTAAAATACAAACTGAACCTGGACAGAAATGTTTTTGGTTTTCTGCTCCATCTTCTTGGAACCAGTTGTAGAAATACATGAATCTAAAAGGACTTTTATCTCTAAATGATTTTAAGGCTCTTCTTACTGATTTTGAGAAGGAATCATCTATTTGTAAATGTTCTGACTGAGGAATCTTTTAATTTACTTTTTTGCAATGTTGTTAATTTTTATTTAATTTTTTTTGTGTGTGAATGTTCTGTGTGCCGCTGCTAGTCTTGTCCAGGATTGCCTTGCAAAGGAGATTTTAATCTCAATAAGATGTTCTGAAATAAAGGTTAAATAGAAACAATAATTAAGCAACTAAGTAGCTAAATAATCAGTTGTAATTAATGTAATCAAATAAGCCAAACCCTTTAGGATGAAATTGAAGTTAAATAACAAGCTGCAACATCTCTATCCTGGATGCGAATCAGAACCCTAACCATCATCACAGAAGGCCTCTTTTTGTTTTCGGTATTTTTTATTTTTTTTTGCTCTCTGTCCTCCCTTTAGGGCTTCATGATGAAATCATAAACCTAGCAATCAAATCAACAGGAAAAAAGACAGAAAAGCTAGAGAGGCAGCCCTTGAAACCTTCTTCGGAAAGTCTGTGTCACTATCTTGACTTCAGCGCCGTTCCCGCTGCCAGCAATGACCTCTTCAACTCCAAACACCAAAAACAAAACCTGTACCTGCCCCGCGCGACGCCTGCAGAACGGAACAGAGACGATTAACAAAACCTGCATGGCAAGAGAGTCCATAAACACAGTTGTCACCATCTCGCCACTTGCGCGTTTTGCCAAATATTGGCTGACACCGGAAAATTCAATTAGGCACGGGTTCAAATGCCTCATCCAGCGGACGAGTGTGAAGCACGTATGGTGCACAAACGCACGTAATGAGCACTGGTGCCTGAGCTCTGGTTCACACCCACACAGGCTCCTCCACCCAGAGCATTACACGAGTCCAGTTGTGTTTTTCTTCTGCTCTCCGGCCGGGAGTGTAATGTTTGTCTTCACTCCACTTAATTGTGTTTTACGTCATCATTCACCGAGGGAGGAGTTTTTTCTGTTTTGCTGTCTTCATGCGACGATATGTTGAGGCAAAAAGGATAATAAAATCGTGTTATGTGTTTAACTGAAGTCCAGTTTGATCTTAAGGATGTTTCCTAATGATTTCTGTTCTTCTGTTCCAGATTACAACAGCAGCAATCAGAAGACGGCGTGCAAAAGACACGAGCTGTATGTTAGCTTCAGAGAGCTGGGCTGGCAGGTACTTTTACTTTTTAAGCATTTTTAATGAGTTAATTTGTTTTTAATGAGTCAGTCTTAATTAAGCTCAAAGACAAAATGCTTTATTGGAAAGAATGAATGATGTTTGCTTTTTTTTTTTAACTCAGTATGTAAATCTTAGAAAAATCTGATGTATCACTAAATATATTTTACAGTTTTTCTGTAATAATGAAAATCTTTTGGCTATTATAATGATAAAATTGGATAACCAGGTAGTATCTCATTTTATTTATTTTTATTTTGTTTTGTTAGAAGTATAAAATAACTTATACTTGACAATTATTTCTTTACTTCTATCAGTTTGTTTTTGTCAGGGAATGAAATAGCAATGCTTAGAGTTAGAGTTTCATAAACCACCACTGAATTATGGGTGTTGAATATGAAGCAACATATAATACCTGTAAAATCTTTTGTCAAAATGTTATTTTTCATGAATTTATATAAATTGTTATAGTGTCTGAACCAGTTGAAACTACTTTTCCACATTGGGCCATGTTCCTTTCCTCAGGTTATCATTCTCTCATGTGTGACAAAATAGCAAAAAGAAAAAGAAATATTTAATATACTCTTAATACTGGAAACTAATAAGCCAAAACTTTGTGAATTGTCCTTTTTCTGAAGCTGTGTGGTCACATTGTTCAATAAACATGGTCCAGTTAATTGATTTCATTCTTGCCAAAGAAGCTAAAACTAAATTTGTTTTTAGGATCTTTCAATAAATTCATTCATTTCAAGACAATAAACAAACAATTGGATCAATAAGGTGCAACCGAATGTGAGAAAATGTAGAACATTGAAAAAGCTTCTGATAAGCCTTGACTTATTAGACTTCATACAACTACCACAGACGAAGCATCTTAAGTCACAAAGACAGAAATAAGCTGCTGCTGCTGGTGTGGGAGGCGTTTTCGTCTGCTCCCGTTAAACACTGCAGGCCACTCTCACAAGGTGATAAGAAACCGCTGCTAACAAGGCAGATTAAACTAGCAGGAGAGGCAGATATACACAGCCGAGTGGGAGCAGACCCAAATGTCAGCCCCCAGGTGTGTGTGGGAGTTCAGAGAGAAACAGTGGAAGAAAAGGCCAGAGATCCATTCATCTTTTTCAAACATGCCGATAGCTGTTGACACACCACTGACATCTAGAGGATTAATGCAAGCAATTACTCACCTGAATGCGCACTCGCACATTACATCAACAACTTAACATACACTTGGTTAATCTCAGTCTTGTTTAAGAACAAAAGAAAAAAAAAAGACTCATGTCGCCATAAGACAGAAGGGAAAAGAGAGATCCAAGAAGAGAAACGACGTGGTGGAAAGCTAAAAACATGAAAACAAGTCGGAATGAGGTTAAAACATGCTGATAACTCATCAGGCGGAAACAGTGAAGCGCAGACAGGAAGGAAGAAAGGGGAGAAATATTGCTTCCTCGAGTAATATGGTAGATACTGACAGGAATTTGTCCTCAGAGACGTTGTAAACTTTTAGAAGACTGCAGAAACTTTTGCTTTTGCATTTTTAAGGCCTTCCACCAAACAAAAAGCTTTAAAACAAACTTTAAGGGTTCTTTATTAAATCGCTGCCCAGAGCTAGTAGAGACAGATGTGCAACATGCAAATGAAGTTCATATGTGTCTCTTCAGGACTGGATCATCGCCCCCGAAGGCTACGCCGCCAACTACTGTGATGGAGAATGTTCCTTCCCCCTGAATGGACACATGAATGCCACCAACCACGCCATCGTGCAAACGCTGGTAGGACTGCCTCACTCTGCTTGAAGCATATGTACATTTGTGTATTTCAGATGAAATCCATGCTTTGTTGTCATGTTGTCAGTAAAATTGAAAACAAGTGGCTGATATATTTAAATCTGGTCTCAGATTTGCAATTGGATTTAGGTCTGGACTTTGATTCTAACACACAAAACTTCTTTTATCGAAACGTTCCACATGTTTAGGGTCATTGTCACAAGTTAACAAATAGTTTATTTTTTTTTGTTTAAGATTCTTCAAACTCTGAGCGTTTTTTTTTAAAAGTGCTTTCTTAAGAAAAGCATTTCCGCAGCATGAAGCTTGCACCTCCGTGTTTCAACTTCACAGAGATTGTGAAGCAGTGAATTCATGTCACAATTTCCAGATTTTAGTTCTGAAGACATTTTGAAAATGATGTCATTTTCGAGTCACACACCCTGCAGTACTTTGTGTTGTAAGGTGTGGATATTTAAAACTCTGAAATGGTGGGAAGCTATGTGAAAGCATCTAAAATGGGCAAAGAGAAAACTTTTATATGCTCAAAACATGAAGTTTGAAATTTGTCGAAATTTACAGTCCTGTGGAAAAGTATTTGTCATTTACAGATTTTTATTTTTTTTTGTCACACGTCAATGTTTCAGATCCTCAGACATACATTATAATATCACACGAAAGGAAAAGGAAAAAAATAATTTCATTTATTATTAGGTGTAAAGATTCTCCAAACCTACCTGACCCAATGCAAGAAAGTAAATGCTTCATGACTTAATGACTGGATGGCTCTTGACAGTGCAAACACCATCAGGCTTTTGTACTATCTGGCTATTAGTTTGGCTTTTGGCCCACTCTTTGCAGTTTTTTATGCAGCCAGATTGGAGGGTTTTCAAGTATAAACAGCTGGTTTAAGGTCAAACTACAGGCTTTCAGTCTAATGTAGGTCTATAGTCTTTGACTGTACCTTCCTTTTTGTCAACTACACCAATGTTGATTTTCTGGTATGTCTTGCAACACAACCCATGTGTATTAAAGCTTACAGTCTTTAAGATCATTTACTAAGTGAAATCATCACTGGCTTTTATATCTAATAAGGTGTCTTTGTCTGATATTAAAATTAGCTTGACACCCAGAAGTCTCTCTGTCACAGAACAGTATCATATGAATTTGCTAAGTTGCCTCACGGAAATATCTACATGTGAGTTTAAGGACCTGCTCCAATAGAAACAGTGTTGTCACTGCAGCATTCCCCATATCTCCAGGTGCACCTGATGAACCCGGAGAATGTACCGAAGCCTTGCTGCGCCCCCACCAAGCTCCACGCCATCTCTGTCCTCTTCTTCGACGACAACTCCAACGTCATCCTGAAGAAGTACAAGAACATGGTGGTACGCGCCTGTGGCTGCCACTGACGCCAGTGAGGACTGGTTGTACGCCGACGGACAAGGCTGAACTCAGTTGGACTCCAGTTGTTTTTTTGGTTTTTTTCCCGCAGCCTGGAAGATAGCAGCATCTAGTTCAATAATCACAAACCGAAACTATTAACATGTCGACGACAAGGACGGGGATCGATACCAGACTGAGATTTACATTGTCGTCGTTAGCGTCACACTCCAGATTTCACTTTTACGGACTTTGTGTGTCTAAGAAGAGTGTTTAGTTTGTATATTGTGTGTTTATTGAATCGTAAGAAGGCCTGACGCTGAGAGGCCGTAACCGATGTGTTGATGGACTAGTAAGACTGCTGCTTTCATTCCCCATCTCCTCTCCGATGGAAAACACAGTGGATCAAATCTGATGAGGCGTACGAAAAATCAGTTTCCCCGCGTCCGACCCGAACACCTGCTCATCATCGAGACGAGAACAAACGAGGCCAGTTGCGATTTTACAGCAAATGCTAACTGATGCATCTGTCAGTACATTCGTATTTATCCTTTTTTTTTCTACTGTATTTTCCTTGCAAGCCATATTTACATTCCCCAAAATATAATTTGGACTCAACCGAAGTGACCGCATTCTGTTTTAGCAGCACACTCCTCCAAATAATGCTCTCTGTGTCAATATTTGCCAGGCCCAGGCCGACATGCAGTTCTCCGGGGCCGGTTTAACCCGATCCATGTTGTGGCCAAACTCGTGTTTTTCTACAAAAAGGACAGAAATTCAGCCCCTTTCGCCCTCCGACATGCCACAAATGGCCATTTCTGTTTAGCTGCACTCGCAAGGCTCACAAACACGTCTAACCCCTTTACAAGAGATTGTGGAAAAACATTTGCAGAGACTAAAACGGTCCATATGACAAGTTCTTTTTCTTCTGTAACCCTGAGAGCGACATTGTGCTCAGATTTAGCTGCAGCGTCTTCCCATCTGAGCGCGTTACTGAGCCTTAAATAACGTGGAATATTTAAAAGGACATATCTGAACGAGAGAGAAAGAAAAAAAACTTGTATACGTACCAATCAAAATACCTTTTGTGCCTAACCGATCTTAAATATTATATACCTCTGGAAAGCTGCTGTTTACATTTGTGATCCTGTTAAGACTGTTTTTTTTTTTCTGTAAATACGTGTACATTTTCAGCTTATTTATTGCACCTTTTATTGAAAAAGAAAATACCACATTAAAGCAAGAAATAAAAAAAAAATACAAACATGTTTTTGGCAAAAATTTATTGTGAAATCTTATAACTTTCCACTTTTGTTTTTTTTTTTTCTTTTCATACAAAACTTGTGGATAGGGAACAAATACGGCCCATTGAAAAACTAAATATATAGTTGTGTTGCTGGACTTCTTTAGACCTTTATGTTGCTCATAAAGGAAAAAAACCTGATAAAACTGTTGCCTTTGCCCGTTCGTGAACCTGGGTTGGACAACAAAAGCCGTCTTGCATCACATTTTTCACCTAGCCAGTCGAGAGCATAAACGCTGAACACAGGCAGGTTGGACAATCCATAAATTTTTTTTTTAAATTCTCTAAAACTAGAGAATTTTTTTGAGAGAATTACGTAAAAATAAATTCAGTAAATTTACTTTACTGAAAAAAAAATTGTTGGTGCAAGTTCAGCATTACTTTTCAACCATACTACTCAGGTTATGTTATTTTCATTTAATAAACTATTCCATGTTTTTACCAGGGACATTCAATGATACTTCAATCAATACAATAATCAGTGAAAGAAATGAATGGAGACGGTCCTGATCTGTGATTCACTTAGCTTGATAAAAACAAACTGCATTTGGATGTGTTTAAAAGAAAAAAAAGAGGTGAACTAAAAAGCAGTTGCATAATTAATGACTTGAAACTTCAAAAGCTAGTAAAAAGATGTCACATTTACATTCCACATGAAACCAAGGTGATTGATTATTAGAGCTTTTTGTATTTAGAGAAGTGTAAACAATCTGGTCCTCATCCACGGCTCAGGTTACCGCATCAACAATCTTGTGTGTGTGACATTAGTCTGGTCCACTTATATTCCCTGAGAGTTACATCAGATAGGCTGTCAGCAGATACACATGATGTACCTTTAAAATAACCCTCAACCTCACAGAGACATCACAACTTAAGAGTCACAGCATCATAAAAGTATAGGTTTATAATTTAAGTAGGAGGGGGAGGGAACCCACAGGAGTCAGAAAACAAAAAAAACCAAACAAGATTTTTAATGAATGTCTTGGTACAGTTGTCTGTGTTTCTGGTTATTATTGGACCAGTGCTTGCAGAGGTTTGCAAACGTAAGATTTCAGCTCGAGAGATTTATAAAAAAATACATTTCCAACACATTTATTCTGTCTGTAAATACAAAAAAAAAAAAAAAGCAGAGACCCAGATGACGACATCAGTCTGTCGCTGGCTTAACTCCTTCCTGAAGGAAATCTGACTTGGCTGCTGCAGGACAGAGACTCTTGTCCAGCTGGCCAGATAACAGGAAACTCCAGCTTCCTACAGCTCGTCTCTCGCCTGCCTCATCACGAAGCCGTGCAGGCTCTCCAGGTCCCGCCCCCCGTGATGCTCGTCACCCTGCTCCCCAGCTCTGAAGATGATCAACGTTGGGTAACCCCGCACCTGTAGAAAAAATAGAAATAAATCAGGACTACATCAGGTTTATTAGCCTTAGAAACAGCCAGTTTGAGTGAAGTTTAAGCTGCAGAGTTACTCTATACAAGTCTGGGCTGTGTGTGTAAAAGACAAAAAACATTTTCTTCAGTGCACTTCTAAAGCACACTTGGACTTGAGAAAACAGAGTTAAACCTACAGAGTACTTGTTGCACAGCGTGCGCTCGACAGTGCAGTCCACTTTGGCGATCTTGACATCAGTGAGACCAGGAAACTCCTTCTTGGAAAGGTCGTCCCAAGTTGGAGCGAGATTCTTGCAGTGACCACACCTGCACAGCAGGAAGATGAGAGTTGTGCCATTTTAATCAAGAACTGATATGCATTGGGAACTTAAAATCCCTTTGTAAAAAATTATTCAGCATTATATTTACTTGTCATTTTAAAACTATGCAAGAAAAAGAAGACAGTCCCATTTTTTATATATATAAATTATTCATCAGTTTTTCTTATTTGGGATTTTATGAGAACAACAGAGTAACACATACAAAAACCATCTGAAGTGTTTTGTGTGTATTCACCTCTGACACCCCTACGTTAAACCCAACATGATAAATAAAAGTTGACCTAATTAATTAAATGAATTCATTTTAATGCAGAAGTGGAACAAGGTCATTAGATGGGACCAAAACTGAAACTTTGTAGCCTATGTGCACAGCAGAAATAAAAATATCTTCAGAATCTGATTAAGATGCAATTAGAAATTGATTACGGTACATTGTCATATAGTAGTACTATTAAAATATACACATGGTCATTTGTTCCTACTGAGGTGATCTTACCATGGAGCGTAGAATTTGACGAAGGTGAAGCCCTTCGCTACCGTTTCGTCAAAGTTGCTCTCGGTGAGGATCAACACGTCGGACTGCAAACACAGCATGGCACACTTAAACTTCATAGGTCTAAAGAAAATTAATCATGATCACTGGCAGTTGTAACTAAGACTTTTATGCAAGCAAACATCTTATGCTTTTGTTAAGTTTCTAACATTATTAGTAGATAGTAGTATGGAAAAAAACAAACAAACCTGATGAAGAATCTTTACTAATCTACTGTCGACTAAAGAACTACTTTCTTACTGTACCGGCTGCCAAACTTGAGGCTCATAACGTTAGCTTACAATTCCTTTAATAGTCAACTGGATAACGCTTTGTGATATCAATTTATTTTTAACAACAAAGTGTTGTAAAATGGCACTGTGTCATTTGAACAGTTTGTAAAGTGCCTTGAGGCGTTTGTTGTGAACTGGCGCCATTTATATAAGCAAAATGAACTGAGTTGCTGTTTTGATGCCGCGAGATTTCTTTGCGAGATATGGTCACACCCAAAGAAATTCAGAACAGAACACTAAAGTATTTGTTTCTATACGTGGTATGCGCGCCTGCTGTACACACCCACCTTTACCTCCTCGTCTGCTGGCTCATCGGTGGGAATCTCGTTTGGTTTCTGCTCCTCGGCTGGTTCCTCCTCCTGCTCTACAGAGAGCGCAGCCTTCAGCTGGTTGTCTGCAAATTCTTTGAACGAGTCCAGGTCTCTCTTCCCTTTGTATTGTTCTCTCTTAATAAAACAAATAAGAGCAGGAGAATTATCACACGGACACACACACTAGACTGGGTCATCTGTCAACACGATAGCCGGCTTCCAAACCTTTTGTCCATTGTGGAAGAACAGTAGTGTTGGGTATCCTCTGACACCGTTCTCAGAGCACACCTCGTAGTGCTGTGTGCAGTCCACCTGGGTCACAGGCAAATTACCAGCAATCAAACACGAGTGACATCACACCAAACACTGGAACCTGCATTGTTTCTGACCCTCCCATGCAAACGAGCAACACCTCATGTGATTAACAACCTGTTCTGTCACACAAATCAACTGACTGTGCAAAGGGACTTTGGTCTAAGGAGAGGAGATAACGCACAACTAGATCCCTGCAACATTGGCAGAAGTTGAACATTTAAAGCAAAACATTAAGCTTATAAAGTGTGGATATCTTCTAAGACTGTTTTCGACAGTGATGACACCCTCAGCCCACCTTTCCTATCTTTACGTTGTCAGAGTGCTCAAAGCTGGAGGCCAGCTGCTCCCAGGTCGGCGCCATGGCTTTGCAGTGGCCGCACCAGGGTGCAAAGAACTTAATAAAATGAGCACCTGGAAATGAAACACAGAAAACATTGCAAGAGATAAATATAAATTTAAAAAAAAGAAGTTGCCATGATTCAAGATTTTAGTAACTTAAAACTCATTTCTTTATGCACCCAGCATTACTTGCTATAAAAAGCATACACAGCCTGCAGGGCTTATACAACCAGGTACGCTACTTTATAGCTCAAATTATTGCTTTGCTGTTGCCAGGATGCAGAAGTACAAGCAATAACCAGACGGTAAAAGGCGCCTGTGTCATATCCAAACAGGAAATTGTTTTTATTTTTAATGACGATTCTTGAGCTTCAGTGGAGCTTAGGAACCGTCCTCTCATTGAGTTTATTATTGTCCAGTCCAAAAACATGAGGCGACATTACATGAAGTTTTTTTTTTTTTTAATTGTTAGTTTATCCTGATATTCAAAGTGAAGCAATAAGCCATTTCAGTTACTTAATGACAAATGCAGAATCACATCTTAGTGTGGACGAAAACTGAAAAAGCATTCAAATATGGAACAAGAGTGAAACTATCACAGCCGGATACAGCTGCAACTGCAAAAAAAAAAAAAAAAAAAATTAATTACCCAGTAACTAATGAAGCTTCACATTTACCTTTGGATATGTGTTCCTTAAAGTTAGCTGCAGTGAGCTCATACATGCCCTGTTTGGGCTCTGGGGCTTTAGGGGGTTCCTGCTCACTTACTGGTTCCTGGAGAACAGAAGTGGATAGAAACCTTTAATTCACAAAACGCCGCTTTGAGGCTGATTACTGAGTGAGTGAAACTCACTGAAGGCTCCTCCTGGAGCGTCTTCAGCATCCACGTCTCCAAAGACTGCAGATCTCTTGGTCCCTGGTACTTCACTGCTTCTTGGTCTGGCTTAAACAACTTTAGTCTACACACAAAATAATAGCACACAAATTCAAATGAATAAAATTGGTTATTAAACCGAATAGTCAATAATTATTTTGAGTCGGTTGTGTTTCTGCTGTGTTTGCAGGTGTAGAGGGCAGTCAGCAGCAAGATTAGGGTTTAGAACGAAGATTTCTGGCAGAATATTTAACTACTTTTGGGTCAATGTGTCACCAATTTCAACGATTAACGGAAAGCAAGTTTATTTCTAAGTTGTAAGAGGTGTGTTAACATAAGTGGTGCAGTGAATTTACCATTTCACAGTCAGATCTTATGAGTCACATTTTCAGCCATGAATTGAAAAAATTGCAAGATTCACTTCTGACATGAATGAATGCTGAAATACATTATAGTTTTAAATAATTCACATGCTGTTAGGAGTTTTTTTTTTTTTTTTTTCAAGCAGACAAACTTTCCTGTCTATGCATCTCTCTGTGGCGTTTAGGGTAGATGCTTCTCTTACTTACGTAGGGTATCCTCTGACGCCGTGCTCGCTGGAACAGAACTTGGTGTTCTGGACGCAGTCCACTTTCACCACATATACAGGAGGATCATCCATGCCGTTGTATTTGTCTGCCAGTTCATTCCATGCAGGCTGCAGTCTCTGGCAATGGCCGCACCTGGACATAAAGTTATAAAAACGCGTTATTGGACACGTTTGCATTCTCTTAAAAAATTCCAGGTTTTACGTTGCTAAAATGTTTACTGCTCACGTGACTAGTTGAAAAACTTATTCTGGTTTTATTGGAAAGATGTGAAACTTGGGAAAACTATGGCTATATCTGAGTCAAAATCGGTGTCAGCCGATGTTCATGTCCTCCTTGAAGGAACTAAATGGCAGCAGAAGTATTTAAGTGCAGGATTTTAAGTATTTGACAGAGTTCCACCAAAATACCAGAGTAAAATCTGTGATTTTCACTTCATGAGATTCAATTTAACAATGTCTAGAAAACAAGGACAAGAGGAACTTTTAAAATGTGTTTGCTATATATTGGTGTTATTTCCAGGAAGACCAAAGAAAATGTCTTTTCATTTTGTACTTTCCCTTACATTACAGATAAGTTATTCAACATGAAAAGTATTTTTTTTCTTTACTATATTCTGGTACATATTGTCACTTGTTAAAACAATTTATTTGAATTTCATTATTAATGGCAAAGAAAAACAATTAGCCAATTATTGATTTTTTGCTAATTTTAAACCTATGCGATCAGACTACATTAGTCGTCTTTTCTTAACTAGTCTTAAAAAGGTTAAAAAGATGGTTGTGAAACATAGGAAGGATTCCAGATACACGTACAATATGTACCACGCAAAAGTTTAGTTTTTTTGTTTTACAACAGAAAATAATCCTAATAGATTTCAGATTAGTCTCTTCCTCCACCTCCCCACCAAAAACAAATACTGCGAAGGTTAATGCTGCCAAGTTATATACCACAGTATCCCTTACTATTCAACTGAAGTCTCATTAAGCTTTGAGAAATCACACCATTGACCACAATAAAAAAAAGGTACATTATGAGATGTTTGGTGGTCCCTGGATGGGGCAACTCTCAATTACAGCAATTAAAAATATTGCCTTGAATGTTTTAGATTTGCTCCAGTTTGATTTAAAGTGAAAGCTGACTAACGTTGTGCCATTATATTCTTAACTTGATGAAATTTAAGGATATAATTCATGTGAATTCATGCAGAATTTCATGTCCAGATGAGATAACTAATAAAACAGTATTTTACAGCAGAAACACAAAACGCCAAACATCTCCAGCTTACAAAAAGTTGAGCTCCTCATCTCCTTTTTTCCCCTTCACAGGTCCTGTAGGTCCGCGGTCCTACAGGACCTCTGCGTGACCGCGGACCCCAGTTTTGAAGCCACTCACATAACAGTGAATCAGTGCGTGCCACGTAAGCAAAGCTACCTCCATATAACTTTGAAAACTTCACCTACCTGCTGCAAAAACAGCACTTTTTAACCTGAAAATGCTTAACATTATTTCAGCTGCCTGAAGTATGTGTGACGTTAAACTATATAGGGCTAACTGTAAATGTTTAAATCTGATAAGCCGCTATTTGGCTATGCTAACCTAGCCTAGCATCTAAGCTAACCGAGTCAACTGTGTTTAGCGGGTGGGCTAGGTAGCTTAGTAGCTTGCCGGCCAGTTTACCGGTAAATTGTTACCACAACAATACGGGAGGTTTTCTGCACAAAGAGAATGCGAGAGAGATGTCATAACCGACTAATCTGTCAAACGTCGTTCAAAAACACTCATTTTCTGCACTTACCACGGGGCGTAAAACATGACAAAGTGGGGTGCAGTGGGCACAGCCTCGGTGAACATCTCTACAGTGTATGTGTGCTTGGCATGCTCCTCTTCTTCTGCATCAGCGTCGCAAAACACAACAGCAAATAGTAACGTAAAAAACAGTAAACACGAAATAAATGCTGTGCAAGTCAGTGCAGAGGCCATGGTGAATCTCGGCTGGAGAACGGTGTCCCTGCTGGTACAAAAGGACCGACTTTCGCCAATACACGCCCCTTTACGGACTCTCTCTAAAGGGGCAGTATCATGCAAAATCAACTTTTCATCATGTTATTAACTCATCAGAATCATACCGATGAGTGTTGCCTTGACTCTTTTATGCATATTTGAAAAATCCTTTAATCTCCAGCCATTCAGGGTTACAAAACGCTTGGTCTCATCAAGTGACGTATTTTTCACTTGGTGAGACCAAGTGGGAAATACATCCACTTGGTCCTTGCTGTTGGAGACTGCAGCAAGGTGCCGTCCTTGCTGCAGTCTCCAAGCCGAGCTTCTGCCTCACAGAGCACTGCTCACCTATGACTCCTCTACTGAGCTCCTTCAGACTAGCGACAGCAGCTCTTAGGAAACACCAGGTGGAACTGCATCTACTGAGATCATCATATGAGCCTCATCAGATGAGCTACTTCTAAGTGCAACTAAAGCTTAATGCAGAAATACGGTGTTGTGATGACGTGCTGAAAGCGGAGGAAAGAGCAGGATCTTCTAAAAAAAGAGCCAGTTTCAAGGCATGAAATTGCAAAGTCAATTTTTTGAAGTCATATTTGATACATGCAGCATTTTTATTACACCTGAAAGTAACATAGTTACTTGTTGTGCTATAAAATGACACTATGTGCCTGGAAAATACATAATACTGCCCCTTTAAATGCAACATTTACACTAAACTCATTCAATTAGAAGCAGCATTAACTTCTTCAGCAATTTGAGCTACATATCTTGCCTTTTGCATGAGACCATAAAGGCCATCCTTCACCACTAAAATGCATCAATAAGACTTGGCCATCCATGACTCTGTCACCAGTCCCCCCCACAATTCAGAAAGATTCAGTGTCAGTGTTGTCACAACTTGTGCCAAGCTCAGGAAATTATGATTTTTTGTTGGAATTTTTGTGTTATAAAGCTAAAAGTTTTATAATCCAAGATATACAATCCTATGCTTCGTGGAGGCTCTGGGTTCACCTTCAGTTCTAAGAAGTTCTTGTATGGGAACAAAATATTTCTTTTATGGACGGCACCTTGCAAAAGTCTTTAGCCACCTCTCCTTTCTCATATTAATTTTCCAGGGCCAGACTATGCTTAAAAATATGCTCAGGATTTCCAAAGTCTTACAAAATCCTTTTTTTAAACATAAGTTGTTGTTTTATTCCTCTTGCTTTTACTTAGAGACTATAATCAGGACCAATAAATTTGCTTATAATTTAAGATGCATTTAGAAGTTTCCCCACCTAAAGTAGTGTGTGGAAATGTCAAAAGTGGTTACTTGCAAATAGTCCTATAAATTCTTGCCGACTGCACATTGGCAGGCTCCTGAACTTTCCTTCTCGCCTAATCTTTCAAAAACAAATTGTCAACACTTAACGCAAGTGACGTAACCGGTGTAAATCTATTAGGGCAACAATAAACAGACTGTATATTGTGAAAATGAACAACTTTAGGTTTCTGTTTTACCTGTTCAAACGTGGCTCCCCCAGCTCAGGAGGAACATCACTACCGCTTAGAATGACAGATGGGCCGTTAGTTTTCTGCACCAGCCGTCACATCCATGAGTCAGAGTTGCCTCCTCATCACTGCTACAAATGATGCTTTAAAATTACGGTGCGACTCATGGCAGCTGGAGCCTGGCAGAGTGGCGACAGTGCTTATAAATCATGCACCTTTTCCCACAGGGAAGTGTGTTTGTGTGTGTCTGAGCAAAGTACCTGCTGGCCTGTTGGACTGACAGCTCCTTGGAAAGTCCACACCTCTTTTAATGTAGTCATGATTTCATGAAACCAAAAGTGGGGGAGGGAGATGGTGTGAGTGAGGGGAGCTGCAGTCTTCATACTAAAAGTT
Source organism: Alfaro cultratus (assembly GCA_903066825.1). Classification (NCBI taxonomy): domain Eukaryota; kingdom Metazoa; phylum Chordata; class Actinopteri; order Cyprinodontiformes; family Poeciliidae; genus Alfaro; species Alfaro cultratus. The sequence continues at coordinate 7,120 of CAEFZX010031211.1, read as the reverse complement.
TCTTTTATTTTTTATTTTTATGGCATTTTCTCATTCATTAACTTCTTGCGTCTTGGACCAACAAGTGAAGTATGGCGAGCTCTGACTTTATGTCCAGGCATAAATCCTTTCTTTAAACTAATTTTTGGTTTGCTTGTCTAAACAAAACAGACTAAGCTGTACAAAGCAGCTGCCATTTTAAAGAGGTTACATCCCTTTAATACATACATATATATATATATATATGTATATATATACGTATATATATAAGCATGCGCAAAATCACATGTTTTCATTTATTACATGCACAAATTCACAAGAACATACATATTTATACTAATCAACCTCAGACGTGCTGATGTTGGCTTATTTCCACACATTAAAATCAGATCCACATGTTGACTCTCCTCTCTCACACATGTTCCAAGCTGCAGGAGTGTGAGATGTAGCTTCACAAGCTTGAAATACCTCAGAATGCCACAGTCCAGTAAGGTGCACGGTGTAGGAAGTCATGGGTGTTTATCTGGATTTTAATGTTATTAATAATGAAGTGCTTGTGTTGGTAGCAATTTGTCTTGCATTTTTATATATGCATGAGACTGGCACTTGGCTAAAATATTCCTTCAGATGAGCAAACAATATTATAAATAGCAGCTGTTATGATGATAATTCTACTGGCATATACAGTATACATATACTATACATATACAGTAGCAGCGTCAGCTCACAGATGATCTGAAATGCATGCATTGTCACAAAATCATTATCTTGTTACATTTTTGACATGGTCATTTCCTACATCCAGGTAGAGCTGTGAAGTAATTTTATCAGTCTGACGCACCTGAAACCGGGTGCAGAAAATTGCTTTCTCTAGCAATTTTTACTTTCATAGAAAATTGTGCCACCGTAATTACTTTGAATAAAAATGTAAAACACAGTTTCAAATATTGGACAAGAAAGAATATCCAGGGAAGCTCCTGAACTATCCGCATTCGAGGAACTCTTTACTGAATCAAGTTACCGCCACTCCAGAGCTTGCTCAAAATCTGCAGCTGGTACATTTGGGTAACAGTCTTTAGACAAGACAGGCAACAAAGTGGACATTTTGTCCAAAGAATATATTAAGAAGAGATTGAGATCAGAACAAAATGATAGGAGATACTAGGACGGTTAACACAAGACTACTGCAAAGTTGTTCAAATTGATTCATTCTAATTTTGAATGAAGGTAATGACTGACGTTTTGGACAATTGGCCATAAAGCCCCTTAAATCTGAACTTGTGCTGAATAAAACAAAGCAGAAGTTTACGTCCAGTATGATAGAACAAATTTTAGAAGGTATGACGGAACAAGATTCAACACTGTGTATATTGACTGTCTTAGATTTCAGACATTTGCAAAGTTTTTTACCTGAAAATTTGTTTGCTATGGTACGTTCTTCGGCATACCACAGAGACATTGAAATGATTGCGTCACTGAAAACAGTCTAGCCAGCACCTCAACATGTGGTGCTTGTTTGCATTTGCAAATTTTCTGCACCTATTACATTGGAAGGATGGAAATGTCCCCTGGACTTCTCTTTTCTTGTCCAACACAGTCCAATCAGAGTACGCGTGGAAAACTCTGGGGCTGCAGCCTACATTGGAAACCAACTTTTGCACTGCAATCTTTTAAAAGAGACATTCCCATAACTCAGCTCTGCCTAAGTGAATGCTGGCGGTGGCTTTATTTTAACAGACCAGCCCCTAAATGCTGACACTCCATCTAACTTTGGTGAAAAAGCACGGCGTAATCCATTAAATGTCAAACTTTTTCAAAATGTTTCAACACCTGCTTGTGTCATTAAGTGAGAATACAAACTGAGAGCCGCCTGGACTTTTTATTTTGTTTTTTCAAACGACTTGGAAAAGTGTTTTTGACTGTTATGACTGCATGCATATTATATTCCTGCCCTGATTTAGTCCTCTGCTCTGACACAAAGGTGCTGGTCCGATGGGAGCTCCCACCCACTTAAAGTTTATTTGGGCTCTTATATAAAAAATATTGCCTTGCCCCCCGTTTGAGACAGACCGTTCCTTACATTCCAGTCTCAGACTGCACAGTAAAACACAAATATCACACACGCAGTCAATTGGACGTTGAAATCATATGAGATTATACCCTCCTATCTTTTTACATGATAAATAACCCAAGTCCCCCAAAGTGGCTCTATTGTTCCCACAGCAAGCCCACATTCACACCCCATTATTTAGTCTCAGCATGTCTTATGGCTGTGGTAAGTACGGCCAAATTGCCACTGACATATTTTACATTTGACCTGCTACAGAGGAGGTCGCATAGTTGTGGGTGTCTACTGGTTACCCATTGTTGGTAGCAAGGCACCATGCCAGGCCAACCATAGCTTGGTGTAATGGGAAAAGGAAAGACGAATGGACTCCAGGGAACCCAGGCCATTATGTTTGTTTTCTTCATGGCCTGAAGTTTGCTGCTGAAGGTGCAGGAGCTGGCAGGCGGTAAACGGGGCGAAAGCGAGAACCGAAAGAGAGCAACTGACCGAGGAGAAGGATAATTTGGTTTTAAGTATCTGAGGCGATGGAGTGTTCACTATGGAAATGTCCTGAGTGGCTCATATTGAAAGATCATGTTGATGCCATTTTCTGATTGGTGTGGTGCCAAAAAATAACAAACAATCCTTTGACCTATTGTCACTATGAAAGACATCCCTGGCAGTCTGTCTTTAATGTCTGTGCCTATGTCAGTTTTCGGTGGGTGTCCATGTCTGCGCAGGTTTTGTTTTTCCATTTTTGAACGGTGGATTGAAAAATACTCTGAGAGCACTCCGATGCTTGGGAAATTGTTTTATAACCTGGTTTAAACATCTCCACTTCTTGCAACACCACCCAGCATGTGTCTTTGTGCCGTAATACTGTTTTCCCGCATTTTTGAACATCACACTGTCCAAAGTCAGCAGTGTTTCCAGTAGCAACACAAGAATCATAGCTGTATCATAACCAGGACTCAGGATGTGACCAGCAGAGGTGAACCAATCTCTTTTCCAGACAGCTGAAACCCATTGCAACAAGCACCTGTTCTACACACACACACACACACACACACACACACACACACACACACACACACACACACACACACACACACACACACACACAAAGGGAAAGGGCTTTTCCACAGGACTGAATCACTCCAATAAAAAATAAAACATAAAAGCATGGAAAAAAGAGAAAACCTTGTGTCCTCATCTGGGTGGCTACGAAGCGGATGGTGGGTGTAGGAAAGTGACAAGTGGATAAAGCATAACAGAGAAAATGCAAAGTGAAATAAAGTTACTGTATATTTAAGGGAAATTGGAGAAAAAAGAGGTGGGAAAACAGCTAAACCAGAAAAAAAATGCAGGGAAGAATGTGAGACGTTTAAGAGGGTGCTCACGATTACCACAAGATCTTCCCCTTTCTCCCCCCACGGGTGTTGAGGTTCTACCACTACGCCTTTAAAGTACAACATGGAAGATTTCCAAAAAGTTGACGTTCTTTAAGAGTTAGTTGCTATTTAATCGGCAACTGACCACGTTGCTTTCGGTCCTGTTTGCGTCTTGCTCTTTGCATTTGTCCAGATCACAGTTTGAGCTTTCGCTCCTTCCAGTCTGTGCCGTGAAAGAACAGACACGGCGTCGCACGTTGATGCATGTTCATAGCAGCCACTCGAGGAGAGACAGTGTAGGTGTGGACAGAAGCTGCCTCCGCCTGCGCTTCGCAGACACATGTAGGTTTAGAGCCTTCTTTGTCAGAGACCCGCTTCCTGCTGGGAAAACCATCAGGGGGAACCGACCAAAATGTGAAAGAGGCTTTGATGAAGCAGAAAAACAGAAGAAAAAGGGTGGAAGAACAGAGATTGGGTGTACTTTCAAATAATTAAATTAATTATGTAAACTTCTTCTTCTCACATGATCTGATAATACAAATTCATTCTTCACATTTATTTACAGAACAGGCAAAGATAAAACTGTAAAATAAGTGAGTTAATTAATGTTTTCACCGTAATCGATCACAGACATCTCTAAAGATAGCCAACCTTTAATTTGTGCACGTCTGCTTAGTGGGGAAAATCTATGCTTTACCCAATCAGAGCATTAGAGCATTATAGACAATCAATCACTCGATTGACCAACAGATTGACTGACCGAGCGATCGATCGATCAATCAATCAATCAAGTCTATTGTAAAGCACATTTGAGCAAGTTCAAAGTGCTCTTATCATAAAAACACCAAAATAAAGAGTCATAACAACATCATACAGTCACCAATTGAGAAACCAGAAACAAACATCACATTTTGTCGCGTGCCATCATGAAGATCATCAATACACATCATCTATGTTGATCGATGTTCCAGTGACTATGGGTCAAAGGCAACTCTACTCTAGTTCGATTTTAGCTTTGATTTAAAGGAGCTCAGTGTTTCAGCTTTTTTGCAGTTTTCTGGAAGTTTGTTCCAGATTTGTGCGGCACAGAAGCTGAATGCTGCCTCTCCATGTTTGGTACTGGTTCTGGGGATGCAGAACCAGCAGACCTGAGTGATCGTACTTAGCAGTGTGCATTAGGTACCATTTCAAATAATGATCCATTGTTTCACACCAGAGCCACTTGGATTTCTTTGCTTGCTAAGGAGCCTAATCTTAGTCTAATCTTTACCAAAGCATAAAAGTTGAAAAGGTTCCCAGAAGCTTCTTGTTTGCTTTTGTGATGGTGGGACAGAGAAAGATCAACATCTTTCTCTGTCCCACCATCACAAAAGGTGATGGTGGGACACCATCACCTTTTGTGATGTTGCAGTTCAGTTGCAACTGAACTGCAACTGAACAGTTGCAGTTCAGTTGCAACTGCAACTGAACTGCAGTTGCAGTTCATTAATCTACTCTTTCAAGCAAATAATGTGACAAGGTCCTACTTGTTCCATATCAGATCCTTATGGTGTGAGAGAGCTTCTGAAGCAGAAAACAGGCCTTCCTTATGGGAATGAATGCGATGCATGCTGTTTGGTTCCAGAAAAAGAAAATGCTGGGACTTCTCTTGCAACCACGATGCATCCAAATATTTCTGACAGCCTACAAATCAGGCAGCTGCCATGTAGGCCTGAAGCTACAGCACTCTGAAGTGAAACTTAAGCAGACAGTATTTCACATGAGGCGAGCCATAAATGTCATCGATAACCAGCGAGGCTACATTTTGCCTGAGTAAAAGTCAGGCATAAGAACTGACGTTTTATTCGTTTTGGATTAGGAGCTGCACACTTTAAAGGTGCGTGCTGTTGTTGCAGAGTGGTTTGTTTTGATCTTGTCATTTTTTATTATTTTTTTTAAGAAAAGAAAATGTAAATAAAAAATAAAGTAATTACAGATGCTGTCACCTAGTCGCTGCGCTCCTGCTGGCTCTCATGGAAAATCTCAAAAAGGGGCCCAGCCTTGTTGAGCTCAGGCTGACATTACCAGCGTGTTGTGGCCAAGTCACAAAACAGATGTTTACTGTTTGTGTGAGCCGGATTTTTCTCTCCGCCTCGACACTGACCCCGGGCCCAGGCGGTTCGGTTTAAGAGAGCGCTGGCGTTTGAGGGGACAGACAGGGGTCACGATGCCGAAACCAGGCGATAATGTTTTACTGTAAACGTGGGACCGACTGAAAGCATGTTTCTGACGTGGGAGAGTTTATGACTCTGACAGGTGCTTGGGTTCATCCACGATTCAGGCGGCTGGTGTGATAAAGCGATCAGATGGATCACACGTTGGAAAATTGGGGCTGTGTGCGATCTCGTCCTGAATGTGTCACCCAGCGGGAGCAGTGAACGGGCTTGTGAGAGGGTTTTTGTGTGTGTATTTGGCTGTGTAGGCTGCAGCTTCGGAGAGTCTACAGAGACAGTTACAGAGCCGGTAAAGGTCTCTCCACAGAAGCCATTAAGCTGTGCGTCTGTTAGAATGATGTGTTTTCCTTGGCTGCGGGGCAGCAGCAGGTGCTGGGAGGACCAGCCTGGAGCCTCTGCTGCTGACCTGCTTTGATGTGCAGCCCAGGAACCAGTCTTCCTCTTTTTGTGTCTTTCTCTTCCATCTCTTTTTTGTTGTCATCGTTTTTCCACAACTTTGTTCCTCCCTCTCACTTCCTTTTTTCCCCCCTCTCTATATTTTACATGCTGCTATGAGGCTTACATTTTCCTCCACTGTTCCTTCAGTTTGATTTTACCTTTCATAACATTACCAAGCTCTACTTTTACTCTTTGTATGTTTCCAGAAAAGTCTTTCTACTTTAGCCTCCTGCTCCTTTTTTTATATCTCTCCTAGCAGCTCTCTGCAGCTGCTAAACATCCAGAGCCATTCAGTTTGCAGAGCAGCCTTTAAATTATTGCATTAAAAGGATTTCTGGAAGAGAAGTGCCAGGAAGATTCCAACAGAGACATGTTTCCATTTCTTCTAACCGTGGTTTGTCTGGGGCCTTAAGCAGAATATAATTTAGGGGCCCCTCATCAGCACAACCAACAGCGTTTCAGTACAGATTTGCTGGAATCTTTACACCTTGTCAAATAAATCTTAAATTTAAATATTGATAAAGATTAATAGTATTCTCATTGTCAATAAACAAACGTTAAGATTCTAGCTCTCATAGAAAATCTAAAAAGTTGATGTTCAAGCATTTATGGAGGGCCCCAAAGGTCTGGGGTTCCCTAAGCAGCCACTTAGTTTGCTTTGCCTTGGGCTGGCTCTGCTCTTAAGTCAGTTTGCAGCATAAACAAGTTGCTGCAAACTTATGCAGCAATTTCCTCCTGGAAGGAAATTGCTGCTCAGCTGACAGAGAAACGAGACTGCGAACCGAAAACCTGTACTCAACATAGTTAATGTGTGAGCATGATTATTTACATACAGCACCCTCATTACATGTTGTCTCTGCGTATAATGTGCAAAAAAAGAAAAAGAAGAGCACCAGCATATTCTCACACTAAAACTTTTGTAAAAAGATTAAGTTACCTCGAGTACGTTAATTCTGTTTTGAAAAGTTTCTTTGTAAAGAAATGGACTGCTGGGAAAAGTTTATATATATATATATATATATATATATATATATATATATATATATATATAT
>CAEFZX010031210.1:0-32241 GCA_903066825.1 Alfaro cultratus | reverse complement strand
TGGCCTGCTTAATAATGTGGAACATCCTTCTTAAGTAGATTTCCTTTAATTGAGCTCACCAGACAAACTAATCAACCCAGCTCTCTGAAATTAATTATAGTGATTCAAAGAGCCCTGGCACACAATACCATCTATAAATTTAATAGCACAACAAAAAATGTAATCTTTATGACACTTAAATCCAATTTACATAATAATTTGGAACACGGTGTACATACAGGTGAAACATTTTTTTTATTACATTCACACTAATCCTTTGTATAATTTCCGACACACCAGTGATATTTTTGTGGCGGTCAATATTTTTATGGCCACACATTTTGAAAGGTACTAGAACCATGTACCCATTGAAACTTGATGAAATAAAGCAACGGGGCCTGTGATGATTGAAGGGAGGTGGAGTGGGGGTCATTACATCTATAACAAGTTCTCCTTGTATTTTAAAGGTAGAAACTTAGATTATTTTGGTCTTCATGGGAAAGTTTTTTTTAAAATGATAGGATTGTCATTTTAAAATATGTGGTTATAATAGAAGTGAATAGGACCAAAATAGAACAGAAGGGGAAAAAGTGTATATAACTGCATATATCTTGTTCTCTACATACCTTACAATCAAAAGTTCAAATAAATTTCAAAAAGAAAATAAAAACTATCCTGACCAAGTTTTATAGAATTAACCTTTAATATGGCAGATATTGTGAATCAAAAAAGCTGTGAGGCAAGATGTACCATTTTGGACACGAAAGGTGCCCTTAGGGTTAAGCACACATCTTTGGACATAGTACAACTCCATGCAGAATACAACTACTAAAAATAATTTTCCAGCTGCCAGCTTAACATTCCAAAAACAATAACAACTAAAACTTCCTTAAAATAAAAAAACTTACTCTGTGAGGCCAAGAATAGTGTTTTTCTTGTACTCCAAGTCAGAGCTGAAGCGCTGCACGTCCACTCCCCGGCCCAGGCCCTGCAACACCTGAGCTTGAGTGAAGTCTGTCAAGCGCTCATTGTACACGTACAGCTGGCTGATTAGCTTCTGCAGCTCCTCTGGCCAGGCCGAATATGAGGAGACATGCTGTGTGACCAGTCGTATCAGCTCTTTCGGATCGGCCTGTGGGAAGAAGAAAAGGATTTAATGTTTCTGGATAACACGTGACAGGAATTCTTTCTCTATGGACACTGAAAAGCTGGTAACAGAAGGCTTTAAAGTTTTAAGTCAATGTACTTTTCAAAACGGAATACCTCAAAACGTATTTAAGATAAGAAAAAAAAATATATATATATATTTTATGATATTGCTAGCCTGGTACAAACCAATGCCTTGTTCTACGCTTTGCTTCATAAGGAGGGTCTGGACTCTCGTTTGTTGAGATATTATTGCCATGACGTGTGTAAAGTGCCAGCTCAATGAAGCTTACCGGAAATTGCGTGCACTGTAAACAACCCCCTGAGGAGTGGGGCCACAACATGTTTGCTAGCAATAAAATGTCTTATTCATTTTGCTCTGACTTTAATTACTCAATATTTGGAAGATTAGCGAACATGGACTGAATGGCTTTGTTCACTTCCTCCAGTGCTATTGCCAAACTACAACCTTGTATAGACAAACTACAATTCTAAAACAGTGTAAAAAACCATTGTGAATTGTTCACAATGCCTTCTGCTTGCTAATTGGCCCAGTTGAAATTCTACCAGAGAAATCCATCTCAATGGGAAAAAGCCCAGATGAAGCACTAAGGGGAGATTAAAAAAAAATGGAGCAGAATGAAGATAACGGACAGGCTATAATAGTGCATTTTTTTTAAGGTCAAATTTTTTATTTGGATCTTTGCAGCTTTTTATTCATTGTCTTTGTTGCCATTCGTTCTGACCCTGACAGTATGTTTTTACAAAGTGATGAACGTTACGAAAAAAGCAGAAAAGATTACGCTTCAGGACTAAAATTATCTACAATGACAAACTATTAACCATCTCAACTTTAAGAAATTTGTAAGTCATTCCAGAGAGAAGTTTTAATGGACATAGTTCTCTGCAAATAGTTCAGCTACAAGCTCTTTCATGATTGCCATACTGATAGTAAAATGTTGCTTGTTTTTGGTTGGTTTTTTTTACTACAATAGCTAAATAAATTGGAGTGAAAATCTGTTTTTGTGGCAAACATCAAGTAACACATTACAGAAAGATCTAAATATTTTTTCTGTGTAGACGATAGAGGCTGATCCAAAGATCAATAATCTTTTGATGAATAAAAGATTCACTTGTCAGAATAAAGCGGCCTAAAAAAAGATACCGCAACAACAGCAACAAAGATATTTCTCTGTTATTTGCCAGGTAGTACGCTAAAAATGAGGGAATACCCAGCCAGTCGAAAGAGAAACTCTAAGAGGCTGAAAACTGTCCATCAAGACCACTTTAAATCATGACAAGACAGTCACAAAACACTAACAAAAGATGAATAACTCAGGCTTCAGTGGTCTGTGGTTTCTCAGTATGACAAGTGTACTATTAAATTAGGGTTCTAGTGACCAAAGATGACCTATGACAAACATTAAGTTGTGGTTGAAATTTTGGGGAAACTCTTCAGGGGTGATAGTTGCATCAACCAACATACTCTTTTTGTCCTGTGGCATTTCCAAAGCCAACTCATTTACCTCACCTCCCTCTTTTCAGAGTATGCATCTTATACTCTGAAAAAAAGCAATAGGCAAAAAATCTTTAACATCTATAGATTGAGATCATTCATTGCTGGACTAATTTCTCAGCTGGTTGTTTCAGGGATGGAACCAATTCATAAAGTTTCACAACTTTCTCAGTGTGAAAGAAGTTACTGTAAAGATTTTTTAAATCAAGCATTAACATTAATCACAGTAATTGTGGCATGTTCATGTCTTACATGGATTTCGAAACCTTAACAGTGCGTGCTCAGCTTAAGCGGATATAAAACTCATTCAAAATGGATCAAACACCAAAAAAACATAATTGATTATTCAACAAATGCACAATTAAATCCCCTTTAAGCACAGTTCATGCTAATCTGATACATTTTGTATATAGGCTTACAAACCATATTAGAAAGAATTTCACCAGGTAGGACTAATTGTTTTTTTCTTTCAGTGATGTTTGCTTCTACAACTAATTACAGTATTGAGACAAGAGGTGCAGCACACCATTAAGGTTACGTTTGGCCTAATTAGTGAAGACATTAGGAGTTGACTTTAGCAATGCCACACATGGAGCCTAAAACGCCCCATACTGTGAAGTTTTCCAGAGGTCTCAGCAAAACACTCTAATGAGGTTATTAAAACAAATTTTGGTAATTTTCAGAAACTGGAAAAAAAAGATGAAGAAATAGATCAACATTTCTCTAATTATGGTTATGGAGATTTATTCCTGCACATGTTCAATCAGGTAATTTAAAGTGGAGCTTGTTCCTACATGTCAAGAAATTATGGCAAGATGTACCATCATTGCTATGGAGATTTGGGCCCGTGAGGATATTACAGAGAGGTTTAAATTGACAGTGTAATACAGCAGGAGGGCTAGGTGAATGTTCTTTCTTTCTTCACCTCCATTCTAATTAAATGAGCTCCCAAATTTCAGTCGTTCGCATCTTATACCATGCTGCCCAGCAGGAGGAGATGGTTTATTTGTTGATCTTATTTGCATAAGGTAATTATAGCTGCTGGAAATGTGCAGCTGTGTGTTTGTGTATCGCCTTGCTCACACATCTCGTGTGTGTGCGTGCGTGTGTGGGTGGTGGTGCTTGTGTGAATGTAAGCCTAGTGCCAGACTTGGTGGCAGATTCGCAGTTCAAAAGGAGGACAGGAAAGGTTGTGAGAAGCCAAGTTACAAAGAGAAGAATCATAAAAGTGAAGTCAGTGTAGATTATAAGTCAGAAGGAGGAAAAGTCATAAGATGAGAGGGGGGAAGGAACAGTGGGGGTGGAAGAGTAAGGACATGGGCAACGGGAGAAAGGGAGGGTAAAGGTAAGGCTTTTGTCAGTGGTAGTAACATACAGGATAGACCTATAAAAACAAGACTACCTGTCTGTACTTTAGTCTAAAGTGAACACTGTTATGTTTAAATGAAGAAGAGTCTTTTGCAGTTAACTGAAAGATAAAATCTCATACATATAATTAAGGGGGAAATTATCACTTACTAATTTATGTAAAAGAGAGGGTAAGCTTGAACAACCCTCAAGACACAATGACAGATTTGTTATTTAGACAGGAACAGTGTTGAGTTTGTACAACATAACTATTGAGGAAAGAAGCATTAGAAATCATAAGTCAGACTGCTGTGACATCAGCAAGAGAAAAGGCCAGAGCTGACAAGACATTTGGTTTGATCTTGTCAACATATAAAACCAGTTAACAACAATGAAGGTACTTGCAAATGCTCAATGTTATTGTTTTACTAGGAATTCGCTGACATCTGATAATAAACATCTAAAATCAATTTGATTACGAATTGTTAAGACTGCAGACTATTCTCAGTAGAGTATCTGAATGTAGCCACATTTCTGCTTCCAGAATGACTTTGGTGGAGTTTACAGGATTAATTCTACACACAGCTGAATTTGAACTTCAGACTATTTTTCAGCATGATGTTTACATGTAACATGGCTTTATTCCAGGTGATTAAGTTCACTGTACAGTGAACTGTGTAGTTTGTTGAAAAATACTGATGTACTGAAAGCTATGTGACTGTCTTGTTCCATTGTTGGTCATTTCACAAATTGACCATGCTTTACCGTTCTGGTGTTTTGGTGGCCAACTTTTCTGAATATTTTGTTCCTGCTTTGACAATAATAATGTCAGTGCATCAAATTCAAAGTAATTTTACATAATCTGTTCAAATCTAATTGTAAGGAAACATGGTTAAGTGACTACAATAATCATTTGTCAGAAAATGATTGCAAATGAGGTCTGTCAGAAATGTCTTGAATTGATCAGGGGTCTAGATCTGTCAGATTTCATATAAAACAATCCCAAGTAGGGCCCAGAATTATGTAAATAAGATCTAACATCCAAATCCTTATAAATTAAAGTACAAATAAATTAAATTAAACCTGAGCTTCTATAATGTTTTGCTGCTTCTGTCTCCATAATTCATCAAAAATACACAACATGGTATGGTTGTTTTCCTACAGAGCAAGAAGTGAATTTTCTTCTGCTGCTCAGCTGCAGTGCTGATTTTTATACCATGGCATCATAATTACTACTTTGCTGGATGTGCTCTAGTGTGTATCCCAGTGGCTTTTGCTATATAAATGTTCCTCCAGATTCTGTTTATTGGCCAACTGCAAAATGTGACAGGGTACCTGTCCAGACTTTCATCTTCCCCATTTGAGGTCGTCACCTTCTGTAGGGGAGGTTCTCAATCTATTCTTTATTACTACATATCTCAATTGTTAGCTTGCAGTTGTCAGTTTCAAATGGGTAGAGAAACCAAGAGTAGCGGTCGTATCTCTGGGATATTCAGGGAGTGGAACCTTTTCCTCTCCTTGGTGCTCTATAAGATTTAAGAATATGCTCTCAGCATCTGCTGTCCCCCATCTGGAGAGAGAAGCAGGAATCTCCGGCTCTTACCCCTTTTAGAAGAAGCGGCTGAAGTTATTGATCTTGTGAAGTCTCAGGAGTATTAGCTGATGTCAGGGTCATAAAGCTCCATTTGTGTTGCATCACTTCTACCTTTGTGCTCAGAGTTACATTTTCACCCCTGTATGGGACATCAACTTAAATAAAATGTTTTTGAAGTTCATGTCTTATTAATGTGGCCACTTGAGAAAGGCACACAAATAAGGCATCTGCAACAGATTTACTTCCTGCATCTCACAATGGTCACATTTATTGATCAAAGAGAGTAAAATATAAATGACTGCTTTTTTTTCAATCCAGAGGTCAGTAAATTATTTTGTTGTATTATACAGTTATCTGTTTTCCACAGTTACAGTATGTGGTTATGTTGAGACATGATAGGTCTGTGCCGACCTTAAACTGCAAAACAAATCTATGTGTTAGAAGTAAATATTTTCAGTAATAGATTATATTGTATTTAACTTCCTGGCTGCAATACATAAACAGTTTTAAAAGCAGACATGATTAGATTCTTGAAAATAAATTATTTTCTGTCCTTCAAAAACTGATGTTATATTTATATCTAAGACTTGTTATTAAGACTTATGTGTGGTATCTTTTGTGGAAACATTGTGGTTAGGCATAAGTGGCTTTTATCAAAATGGCACATTTTGAAGTTCCCCTAAAATTAGGCAGAATGACACGAAAGAGAAAAACACATACAAGAAGAAAATCTGTCAAAACAGTGATCGACACGCTGATATTTGAAGTAAGTGACTGAAAAAAAGACTTTCATGATGAAGTACTGCAATGTCTTTCTTTCTCTCCTTTCTGTCATTCATCCATTGCACTGTTTGTGATCTGGATTATGTCCCCTGCTCCTCTGAACACTATTTTCTGCTGAATTTCTGAAAATTCCTTATCCCCTCTCCCTCATTACCCCAGAATCCCTAAAATCCCCATTTCTTTATACTACATCCCTTTTTCCCCTTTAGGTTACCTTCAAAGAAAGAAAAGAAAAAAACACTTTTATCTTGTGTTTTTGTTTCTCCTTTTCTTTTCTATTTCTTTAAATAGATGCAATTTAAAATATCTTAAACACAGATGTAATCCTCAAAGAGAAGAACGTGAAAACTGCTTGAAGGAATTACATTTGCATTAGATAGTATGTGATGTTGCACTGCTGTGATGTCGGCAGTGTCTAACGGCCCTTTAGCTATTCAGCTGATGCCACAGGCTCTTTTCTCCATGTTTTTCTCTTTGCAAAGGTGCTAAAGAATCAATAAATGTAAAAAAATAAAAACTTGCTTCTGCCAGAAATGTACTCGAAAGTTAATTTCAATTTTTTCCCATTCTTTGCATTTCAGTGGTCCTGGGAAACGACATCATTTGTTGTTTTTTTTCCCAAATCACATGTAAATGTTTGATTCTAACAAATTTTGATTTAGTAACACACAGTTGTGTGCACCTATGAACAGTTCAACACAATACAATAAATATTTTGTAGTGTGTAAGATAAAGTATATTGTAGATTGACATTAAACATGCAATTAAAATTTCTGGCACAAAAAAAAAAGGAAAAGAGAAGACCAAGATTCCTTCAAAGCAATGTAAAAGATTCATTTCAGTTATCACAATCTTTGTTACCTTACTAACTGTCTTAATTCTTTGAAAACTGCATGTTGTATTCATTCTTGTTGCCTGACATTAAAATATACTTAATTCTCTGAGACAGAAGAGCAAAACAATATGAATTTTTAAAAGGCCAATTTTTTTTTTCCAGGAAAGTGTTTAGGTTTTTGCAGTTACTCTTTGGGTCAACAATTTTAAGATCCTGCAAATGTCAGTTATACAAGCAAGTCTTAGAGTAAGGTCAAGACAAAGGAGAAATAACAATTCTCCTCCTAAGAAAGAGTGCAGGAAATCTAATCAGAAAACATAAAAACACATATCTGAACAGAGTAGGAGAGGGAAAGCAGCCGAAAGGCTGGGACTTAAAATATGCCGAAGGTCGTAGCAAGCAGGGGTTGCAAGGTAAAAATTAGCGATGTTACCTTAGAGCAGTGTTTCTCAATTCCGGTCCTCACGCCCCCCTGCCCTGCATGTTTTAGGTGTTTCCCTTCTGCCACACACCTGGATTGAATATGTGGGTGATTAACAAGCTTCTGCAGCACTTGATTGTTATGCAATCATTTGAATCAGCTGCTCTGAAATAGAGGTACATCTAAAACATGCAGAGCAGGGGGGCCTGAGGACTGGAATTGAGAAGCACTGCCTTAGAGCTAGAAGGTCAAATCTTATCTAGAGCCATTTTGTTTGTAGTGTTTTCTCTTGTGTCCACCACCAGTTCAAATAAATAAATGTCTGGTCATTAGTATGTCCCAGCATACAATATTAATGGCATTCCATAATTTGTAATTTAAATGAGCGAAAACTAGCTTTATAGTTAATAGAGCAAACAGTCCACACTGCAAAGAAGAGAAACATATATTTAAAAATAATTTGCTTATTACATTAAAGATTAACAATTAATAATATTTTTGGACAATTGGTTGTCAATGCTGTGTTAATCAGTCATCATGGTGTCAAGTTGAAGGCAGCTATTGACTACACAGAAGCTGGAAAAAAACATATTAAAGTTGTGCATTCTGGTTTCAGAGTTGTTTTTTTACCAGTTAATTTGTTCTGAGTGTGCAGTTCTGCTCTTAGTCCTACGCTGGAGTGGAGCCCCAACATTACTAATCAATAATAATAGATTCTAAGGATCACTTCAAATGTTAACGTGGTAATCATATTGCCATTGTTTCAAATATTAAAACCTTGTTTTACAGCAGCTGCTCTATTACACACATGGTGTGATATCTCCTCTGGTTTTACTATAAAATATTAATGACCATTCTTTGCAGGAAGGCTATATTTTTTATATCCTCACATTTAACACTTCTTAAAGAGGAATTGAATTCAGGCTAAATTAAAATCAGTCAAATGTTTTTAAAAACTGGAGATCAGAAGTCACAAAATTCTGATTGGTGCATCTCTTGGTCTGGATTTGTCTTTATACAGAAAGTGAGGTTTTCAGTATACCTCATACGTATAACGGTACTTTTTAATTTTAATTTTGTTTTTAATGAAAAACAACTGAAGTAGAAACTTGAGCCAGCAGATAAATAGACCAAACTGCATCAGCCCTCAGTGCCTAATCACAGGTGACGCAAAAACAAAGGTGTTTCATAATTGCAAAGAAGTATATAAAAATTTGATAATAGTGTCATGGTCTAAAGAGTTTTTAGAGATATCCTAGAAAGAGCTCTGGATTTCACAAAGTCACCTTACATTATAATAGGTCTGAATTATAACCTAATGAAAGATAAGGGAAATTAAAAAGACACATTGTCAAGAGCAGACTGAAGAAAGAAGAAAAAAATGCAAATTATATAGCTTAACTTTAAATTTAACCAACTTTGAATAGTAATATAAAGGTTAAAATGAAAGAAATTGCCATCACTAAGTTGTAGTAATGATCTTAATGAGTTGTGTGTATGTCATGTTTAACACTTAGCTTCATGGTCAGTGGCCTCATTAGTACTAATACTGCAATGGAGTATCCAGTATCTGCACATAATTAGTGGAACGGCAAGAGGGGGGGACCAGGCATAGGTTGTAAACGAATAATCACTTCATAAACAGGCTCAGCTGCACTGTGGGTCATAAAACACCATGAAGGGGAGTGATCACAAGAAAGACACGAGGAGGACAAGCAGGAGCGGTTCAGCAGAGTTAACGCCATGGATTTTATTAAAGAATTAGGAACTACTTAGTCTCAAACAATCCCAGTCAACTGCAACAGTGCATTAAGAGTGCACATTTGTCTAATAGGGGACTCTTTCCACTCCCCTATTACAGGGCACCGATGAGTAAAATATTGACTTCTAATGATTATGGTTTGAAAATGCGATTTGTACAACTGTATAGAAACAAGGAAAACAAGGAAATTAAAGTTAGTTGATTAAGAAAGCAACAGTGTAAATGGGAGGTTACTTGATCTAAATTGTTATTCCGGTCAATTCAACAATACACCACTGTTTCAATGATCCATCACTTCCAAGGTCAGCTCTGACAATCAGCATTTTAAATACCACTGTGACTTTCACTTCAAGAAATACCTAGAACGTTTGCAGCAATAAAATATTTCTTTATATTAAATTGGTTTTGTCAAACCAATTTATCTATTTGAAGCTGCCTGTGGTAATTAAGTATAACGACCTAAAATTTAAAGGAATGTGATAGTTTTATAAACTTTGCAGATTATAAACTTGTTGCAAAAAACATTTTTTTTCCCTTTAATTCTAAAAACCAATGTAATATTTGAATAGAGCTCGATCATTTTTAAACAAGAATCATGCATGTTTGTGTATAATGCAGCCGTGTATGCTCTAAATGTACAGCAGTACACCACAAGTGATGGAAATCAATACTCCAATAAGTGAGAGAATTGCGGCTGCAGGCAAAGATAAATGTGTTGATAAAAAATCTCCATCTCTTTACTCAGGATATTGCCTTACACAAGAATTACACTCACAGCTACAATTATCTAAGAACATTCTCATAAAACTGCGCCGGAAAATACAAACTAATAGAGTATTAATGAGACTCGTATAATGGCAGGTAAATGTTCATCAACACCAAAACAAAAAGAGGACTATTTTGCAAACACCACATGCAGAACAGTTATGGCAAAGAGCAGCTCTGTTTCACAAATGAGCACTTTAGCAACTGTAATGAAAACTTCCCTTGTGAACAAGTAGAAAGTGGCTCATTATGCCTTGGGGAGTAATGGAAACTCAGTCTCTGTATCGCTAAGCTATAGGTTTCCCAGTCATGCCTCAGAACAATAATCAGATGAGAAGATTAAGAACCGTAGGCTTTAAAAGCCAATAGAGGGCAACTGACAGCTGAAAATCAGATGAGAGCCATAAAGAAACCTAAGTGTGAAAGAAATGCACAAAAACCTTAAACAGAGGTAAATTTAACATACGAGACAAGTTACAGGTTTGAAGTTATTCTATATTAAGTTAACTTTAACATAACTAAATAATTTTGTATAAAAAACACAGGGAAAAAATTTCAAGTAAAATAAAATAATGAAATTGCTAATTTATTTGTAGCAAACTAATTATGATGCAAATTGTTTGTAGCTGCAGGTATTGTATAGTATGTGTAACTAACAAAAGTTGTTGTAGTAATATAGATGAACAGAAAAAAAAATAATGTGAAACAAAACTTTGGAGATACAGGAAAAGCACTAGGCTGGTTTAAAATCTAATTTATCTGAAATATTTCAACATGTTTCTGTGAATGACAGCTCTACTAGTGTTCATTAAGGCTTCGTCTACATGGTAAATTTTCATAAACAATTAATAAAAAAATTATATTCACACGAAAGTATGCAGCACCACAGAAAAAGCGATAGTGGATATTCCAGACCAATATGTGGCACAGTAAGACTGCAACAGAACAAAAAAAATCCACTCTAAAATATATCCAACAGAAAGGGAAAATGTATTTTTTCTGCTTCTACACAGCTTTATTTTACTAAGAGAGAAAGATTATTCCACCTTCACTTAGACTATGACAATGTCTTAAATTTAGACAAGAGATGACAGTTTGTCATCGTTGGACTTGAGCATCCTAGTAAGTTAATAGCAAATTTAAAATACATTTGGTCCTTTCCATGATCAGTGCATGTCCTCGTCTAACATCTCCCACCTGTGTAATAGTATCAAAAATAAAGGTATATCCTATGCAAAAAACCTAATTTAACTTGGGAAAAAATTCTGTATTACCAGAAAGCACTCTAGTAATAAACAAAGAGAATATAAAAAGTATGAAAAAAAATTTAGAACAAAAAAAAAAAAATAGAATTAAAACTACAGAGACGTTCTTGACCGTGTACATATCTACCAGTCCATACAAAGACAGAGCCAGGGAAAATCGACAAAGCTTTCTCAAAATTTCTCAGCGTGACCAGGTCATTGACAGACTAAATTAAATTCACCCAACTGTGTTAGAAGCAGTACATTAAGGTCTTACTGACACTGATACTTTCTGGATAGCTTGGAAATGTATCAACAGAACATTTTTCCTCTTCAGAGTCAGCAAGTTGCTGTGCTTAGCAAGTTTTTGAAGTTAAATGATTTGCAAACGTTTTACTCTCTTGTAAATTCTTCCATTTTTTTTTTTGTCAAGTTACAATGACAAACTTCAATGTATTTCAATACAATATGGTGCAAGTTCATATTCAGTTGTTTTATTTTTTTACCTCCAAGTACAATCTGGTGCAAAAAAATTAGCTTCAAAAACTCTAAATTTGTAAATAGAGTATGCCTGTGTGTAATTTTCTCAAAGTATAAATCCATCTGGCCTGTGAAGGCATAAGAGGCTTGTTAGTGATCATTGGAGGATAAACAGTATTATGAAGATAAAGGAACACAGCAGAAATGTCAAGAAGAAGGTTTTGGGCATGTTGACAGGAGGATTATGTTACAAGATAAGATCTCAAGCACTATACATTTGACAGCTTTATTCAATCCATCATCTGAAAGTAGAAAAATGGCACAATGGAAATCCTTCCGATCGACAAAATGCACGTCCTCCTAAACTTGCAGCCCAAGGGAAGAGAGCATTTGTCAAAGAAGCCAAGAACTCTAGAGTAGCTGCAAAGATTAATAGTTCATGTGGGAGGATCTGTTGATGAGACAACTATTGACCATGCCCTCAGAGGTAAGATTTTTATTGAAAGTATGACAAAACATCCATACTGACAAAAAAACAGAAATGGCTTGTGCCATTTTGAAGACAAAAACAAAACTTTAACTTTTTAGAATTAATCCAGATGACAAAGTGTGGAGAAAAAGTAACAATGTGGAGACATCAACCCAACATCCTCGCTGTGGCAGCATGATGATGTTAGCTGGCTTTTCTCCAGCAGACAAAGGGAGCTAGCTGAAGTCAAAAGATGGAACAAACACAAGGCAAAATTTAATTAAGAACCTGTGACAAGGCTTGAGCATTGATGTTCACATATGCTCTTCTAGTTTGACTGAGTTTGTGCAATGTTACAAAAATGAATAAGAGTAAAAAATGTGTCTCTAGGTATACAAAGATGGTTGAGACACAACCTCCAGGAAGAGGGTTACATTGCAGTGAAAAGTGTGAATGATTGATTCTCTTAATTCTGAAATGATAGTTGTGCAGGATATTGACGTTCAATAAAAATGACAAAAAGAATTTGCTATAGCATTTATCATGAATATGTATGAGAGTTAAGTCTATATTGTGTTGTTACTGCACGTAAAATTGATTCTCTGTAATCGCATGTAGCTACTATACACAATTTAAAACTGCAAATTCACCTTAAATGAGTGCATTCTTCATTCTAGCTTTCAATATTCTTTCTTTTCTGAGAGCTTCAGTTTGAAAATCACTTTAATATATCAGCCGAATGCTATGAAAACATGCTGCTCATTGAAGCATTAAAAACACACCTTGAATAAATCCTTGGAGGTCTCTATTCCTATTTGCGAATAGATTATTTCAGTATCTTGAGTATTTGGTGTCTTATTGACTGGGTATGAAATTATGCAATAGACACTGGAGAATTGAAAAGGCACAAGAGTCATTCACACAATGTTACTGCTCTTCAAGGAGAGAGTGGGAAACACTCGGAGACAGTTTGACACACCACAACACACAAAAACAGACATCCATCAGCCACTGTCTCAGGAAAATAGATCTTAGACTGAAATCAACACCAAAATGTTAGCCTGCAGGAACACTTAGAGACTACAAACATCCAAAAGCATGCACACAGATGTTTCATGCCCATACATGTATCAGAAAACATTTGGCTACATGACACATTTTCTCTTCTGCTAACCCAATTTGCAACGCAAAGCAGAGAGTGCATAAAACATAAATACACCCTGCCATACTTATCTGAAATTAAATATCACAGAATGTAAAATGCATGACACTTTAAAGATAAGAGGAAGCAAGAGAGCATCTGAGAGAACAGTACAATGTATAAGGCATGCACTGCTTAGATAGTATTGTGAATAGAGAGGACTAAGACTTGACAAGTCATGCAGGATAGTAGGGGACAAAAAAGTTACTGAACAAAGAAGTGAAGAAGTGCTTAATACAAAAATGCAACATAATCAAAAAGAGGCACCATGAAAACTATTGACAATTTTTCAAGCTTAAAGGTGTCTGCCTAATGCTTGTTCAATAGGACACTGTTCTGTTTTTTACTGGCTACATGAAATGACTCAGTTATCATTTTTGTTTTGTATTAGTGGTTCCCTGTGTTAGCATCCATTTTCACATCAACAAAAGAGCTGTATCCCTTTCATTCCCTCTACCTTCAAATTATTTTTTCTTTTTCATAAATTTGTCCAGGGCAGAAAACTGGATGTTCTCCTGAAAACATCCAGGAGATGTTATCTCAAGTATTCATATACTTGAGAATTTTTTCTTTGTTTAGCTTTTTATGATGGAGAGATATGGTAAAAAAAAAATATAGCTATGTTGTACTAAAATCAGAAATTGCTTACAGTAACATTTATGAAAAAGAAGCGTGAGATGTAGAAGGAAACACACCAGTTTTTTTCTTGTTACAAACATTTTTGTGTCAAAAGAACTTTTGTGATATCTAGGTAGAAAAATTCCTTAATAAGCCCCTAAGCAACAACAACAAGAAAATGCTTGATCCTTACAGGCTTATTATGATTTTGTTTTTTGTCACACTTAAATGTTTAGGATCAAACTAATTTTAATAGCAGATAAAGATAAAAAAAATATATATTTTGAAATGACATTAGTGCTACAGAAAGCGACTACTGATTCAACATCAATACCTTCAGTCTGTAACAATATCGTTTTCATATTTAACACCTAATTTAACAAAAACATGGTCACACTAATAAATTTGTACACATTGTGTCTTTACATTACACAAGTACATTAGGCATAATGTCGCTATTACAGCTAAAGTTAAGTTCAAAGTTGTTTATAACTCTGGCAGATTTATTTTAGACGCAATCTTTTAATTCAACCAGAATCTCTTCTGACTGGAATATATAAAATACTCCTTTTTTGACCAGCCCAGAAAGAATGAATCAGAAAGAATGAGTACATGGTGCTAAAAATGAGAGTGATGGGTAGGAGTTCTTTAAACCGCAACAATATGTCAGAGAAATATCAGTGGAAACATGCAAAAACCTGGACAGTAATCAAAGGAAATAAGACAAAAAGTTTTTAAAATAAATATAAAAGATTTCTGACATGCCATTCTTAAATATAATGTGAATAAAATAGATAATCTTTTAGGATTATTTTATTATCTTTTGAGATATTATCATAATTCATATCATAAATGCATTGCTTGGTTGAAAAACAACAACAATAAATAAAAATCTGCCACAGATATGAATAAGTGTAGGATTAACTGTAATTCATTTAATAGTTCTTATGCAGTTACAATGTTTTAAAACACTTTTTTAAGACAAGGTAATAAAGAACACATATTTGTGAGGCAAGAAAACAGTATAAAATACTGTTTTCAGTGAAAACGCTGAAATTAAGTTGCCATAACCTCATCAATAACAGTTGAGGGACAGCAAGACCTCAAAACAAAATGAGAACAAGCACTCAAGCTTGTTCACACTGAAGCAACAAAAAGGGAAACGGATGGTAAACAAAACGGAAGGAACAAGCTAAAATTGGAAAGTGCAGCTACTACAGAGAAGGGAACAGGAGAAAGGCTGTATATATATTTTAAGTTAATGGGCTTGAACTTTACTTGCGGCAGGAGGTTGAGGAGTGATTACTGCCATTAAGATGCAGGAAGACTGTGTGCATCAAAGTGAAAATGTGTGAGCAGCAGTGGCTGACAGTGTGTTTGTGTGGGTAAGGATGTGCAAGTGTACATTTCTGTGCACAGTGCTGACCTTGAATGTCAACTGGGACACACTTATCCACTTTTTCTACTGGCCTCTTTCCTTCTTCTCTCTATTTTCTCTGTCTTTTATTTCTACATTTTACTTCCCTCTTCCTACCTGAACTAAAACCCATGAGAGCCACAGACCACTCAAGGAAAAGGTCAGAGCCATTTCTTCCTTTATTCTGTGCCAATCAACCCCTAACAACTCAACTGCTACTCTTCTCCATCCTCGCCTTTCCTTATCTGTCATATTTGTATCTCAGTCAGTCTTGACTTATTTATGTTTTATCTCAAAGATAATGTCTAACAATCAAAGAAATGTATCTTTTTTTCTCAATTTCCCAATTAAAATACAACTATTTAGTTCTAACAATAACAAACAAAACAAATTTAGAAAAAATCTAAATAAAACAGAAATTAGTGGATGACACGCTTTTACACCATGTTCCAAATGATCATGCAAGTGTTATTTTCTCAGATTTTCTTAAATGGTCAATCCAAATGACCATTTAGCCATCCACTGATTGGTCCATCCATGCGTCTGGATGTATGGATGGACCATTCATCCAACCATTCACTCCATCTATCAGTCCATGTATCTATCCATCTAGTCATCGATACATCCAACTACCCATCCATGCACTGATCCCACTAGGTTTTCATCCCTGAGTCACATATCCATCCGTTTGTCCATTCATTCGTCTGTCTGTCTGTCAGCCATCTGTCCCACTATTTATTAGTCTAGCTACACAACCATTCATCCTCTCATTTGTACATGCGTTTGTTTTTCAGCCATCCATCAAGTCAACAGACCTGCTATTTATCCATCAATAACATCCATCCATCTGTTCATTTGTTAATCAATCTTTCTCTTTAGTTATTGAGTCATCCATTCATTTATCATTTATCCACCCATCTAACTATACATTCACCATCCATCTCTCTAGCTATCAGACATAGATCCATGCTTTTTCCATATTTTAAGCCAAGGCTCTCCACAACTATCTTTATAAAATCAAAATGAACATTTGTGTTTATACTTTAAAAGGACCAAGTGTTTTACACATTTTAGGCTTTAGAACTACGGCATTTTGACAAGAAAGGAACCCTCATTAAAACATTAAGACGATGTAAGACCTTTTCACTTTGATACACCTACTGGCATTAAATGATTAGAAAACCACCATCTTTTATCACCATTCATTGAGGTCACTGAACATCGTCTGAACATGCAAACCTGATAGAGAGTGTGGTTTTTGTCCTTGAAGCAGGGCATGAGGCGGGAATAGATCTGCAGGGAGTAGTAGTAAGCAGCCAGCTGGAGTGACAGAGCAGAGTGGCACTGCTTCTCAAAACACTTGTTGGCATCCAACACCTGCATGTATTAGAGACCATATGTTAGAGGGAAAAAACAGTCAAAGCATAAGGTATTTTTACCAGAATAGCTGTAAAATGTATAGAAAATGTATAAAATTCACTTTGAATTATATATGATAAAATTTAGTCCCATAACCTAATTCCCACTTAAAAAATACCTCAACAGATGACAGTACCACTGCACTCTCTTTCAAACAATTATTTTCATATCTTTTAGAAGCAGCTAGCTAAATAAAATTGAGCCAAATTGTAGCAAAACTTGTGGCCTTTATATCTGCAAAGCTGGTAAAGATACACTTGGGCTACACCAAGGAAAATTACATATGTACAACACTGATAACAGGCTTTAATTTAAAATAGAAACCTTCAAAAATCATGTATTTTTCAGCAGTATGCTACATTATGTTGGTATATTTCAACAAAATGCGCTGAAGTTTGTGGATGTAATGTAAGAAAACCAAAGAAATTCAAGGGTAAAAAACACTTGCAAGACACAGACATGCACCATGTCTCTGTATTGCATTTTAGTCTTTATTGATTAAGATCTGTTTGTTATTCTGGATGCACTTTATGGGTAACACAGAAATGTTAAAAGTATACCTGGACTGAAAGAGAAAACCATGTTCATTGCCACTAGATAATGTGTGTGACCGTGTGCACATACCTGAGGCAGGGCCAGTAAGTAGGACAGAGCCAGCATCATGTCTCTGGGAAATGCATCATTGGCCAGCTGCAGCAAAACTGAATAGAACAGAGGGATGCAAAGGAAGAAGGAGAAGAAAAGACTTTAAATGAACAGCTAACTTAGCCCTCTTAAAAAAGGGAAGGGTTGTAGTGTAAATATGAAACGTCCTTAACATTTTTGTCAAATTTTGGATTCTCTCCTCTCTCCTTCTAAACTGCCCTACTGCCCCTAAAACCTAGCTGATTGTGCTAATTATGCACTTGAGATAACTAGCAATGAGTTATAATTCAGCCACACTGGAAGGTTTCCAGGCTGGAATGGACTGTCATATCACAATTGGATTTAACCATTAAAGGCTTCAACACATCGCACTATCAACACTTCATTCGACTTTTGGGATGGTGCTCATTTTCTCAAATGCAAAAAGTTTAGAAGATATAAAACCGAGGCAAATACACATATTACATAGTTAGGTAATCCATTGTCTTCTTCCTAATAATCTGAAGCTTTAAAACATGAAGGAAAAAAAAACAAACAAAAAAAAAAAAAAACACATAAGGAATCAATAAAGGGTTCTTTTATGAAGCAAATGTTAAAATTTTTTATCATTAAATCAGATCATAAAAGGGTTAAAGTTTAAAATCTTTACAGAATTAGGTTAATCAGAAGTCTTTGTTGGTCAAAAGATTACTGCACCGATCACTCAATAAGACAATTCAAATACTGACTGACTGCATTTATTGGGATCTCAATCAAACAGGTGCTCATTTAGAAGTGAAACACTTAAGAGTACATAACATGGTACAAACAAGTACTGGCAAATGGGATTCATCAGCTCTACAAAGTCAAAATGAAAACAAAGACTGACTTTTTTGTATACTGCCTGGCTAAAAGACAAAGAGAAATCAGAAAGTAAACAAACACATCACACACACTTTTCAGGTTTACCACTGCAGATGAACCCATACCACTCTGAGCACACAAATACACTTAATTAATCACTCACACACACAGAAAACAGTGGGAGTGAGCAGAGGGAAGCAGACAAAATCACTTTGTAGTCCACAAAGAAGAAGAGGCCTGTGCTTGTGATAAGAGCAGCAGACTAACTGGAACAGACAGAAGAAAGCAGAGCATGGACACTGGCTGAGAGACAGGTTCAGGGGTAAAGAAAGACACATGCTCTGAAGAACAAAATGCACACCACTGTGCACGCATACAGAAGCATCCAGTGGCTGACATGTTCAGCTGGAACTTCTCTGTGTGAGTGTGTAAGCAGGGGTGGAGGAAATTTAAAGAGCCATAACAGCTCTCTTAGGAAGTGAGCCCACCTCCTCTCTTAACTCACTTTTCTCTTCCCTCCTCTCCTACCCCCTGGGTTTCAATGAGTTACACCTCAGAATGAGCTGATTACACGCCTCTCTAAAGTTACAGATACCATCGGGACAGGAATTACCAGAGGGGTAAACACGTACACGCACTTACACACACACTCAAAGTAGATAACCCTGACTTTAAAGCAGGAGATATTTCTGCTTTAGAGAGAGATGAAGGAGGACACTGATAAAGAGACCTCATGGAGGAGAGCGGGCATAAGACAAGGCTAGTTTGTTGCACACATCAATTTGGATTTCTACATCAGCTTAATGTGGCACATAGGTAGCAAAATGGCGGCACATATTGCGGAAAAACACGTGATTATGGCCAGCCGGTGGCAGCACATAATGCTCAGTGTGTAGTTCAATGTAAATTGTGTCTGTTCATGTTAAGCACTTGTGCACCTCAATGCCGCTGAGTCAATGTTCACCCTTGTCATCATTAATTACCTCCACCTTATCAGGGGTCAGGTCGAAAATCAGTGTATTTATTTTCTTAAAGGCCATATTCTAGTCTGTTTTTAAGGACAGCAAGTGCAGCGGACAGATACGCCAGTCATTAATCGAAGCTTCTTATCGGGGGACGACGGAGTCCGGAGTGGCTTTTCTCTTTCACAACACGTCGCGCTTCACAAGCAACTCCGAAGGGAAGGTGACTTTTAGGGAGGCAGATATGCATATGAATGGCAGAGGCAACCATAAGAGAGCCTTAGTTTGCTTATGGGGAAGTTTGTGTGTGAACAAGGTAGAGATGTGGATGCATACCAACACACCGCCGCTCTTTGGCCAGAGATAGCTATTCACACAAACACATGTTTGCTCTCTACTTTTGTTGTTGCATTGATTCTGTTGAGCAGCTGTGATCCATCATACGGCGTGGCCTTGATGTTTTGACATGATGCTATCTCCCTGGTACCACTGCAGTGATCCGTCATTAATTACCGTTGCCGTGGGACGCGTGAGGATACATTAATTAGCAGAACGAGGCTATTCTTCCCATGTTATCCCCAGCTCTGACACACATGGGCTCTGTGGTGAAGATGGATGAGGTGAGGGAGGGCAGGGTGTGAGGAAAAAGGGTTGACAACACTGGGCTCTTGGCAAATGACACCGCTTCAATTGTGAGACAAAGCACTGAGAAATGGTCCAAGTTAAACAATACTGATTCAGTTTACTCACAAGCTACAAATCTTCTTCTTAAAACCAGAGATTCTGCAAATGTCACAAAGTTGCATTTAGGATCTATTTAAGACCAATGTGATTTAAATTTCAGCTCATCAAGATTCATGAAAAATACTTTAAGCTATAGCTGAGCCAAGAATTATTCAAACCTCAAGGGTACAGTGATTCAAAGTATTCTTAACTTTAAAAATGCTTTTGTGATTGGAAAGAAATATAGATGTGTGTCAAAATATGATACTAAAAGGTTCTATAAATTTGCAAACTGTGAGAGTTCAGACAAAAAAAATCTCTGAAAACTTCAAAAACAACAAAAATAAAAGGAAGCACAGTCAAAGTCTTAAGTAGGCTGTTCATACTCTAAAATCCTCTAATGAGGCTGAGTTGTAACAAATTAAGAGGCCAGAAAGTCTTACAGGGCAATTTTTAAGACTTGTTGACAGTTATCGACAGCAATTGAATAATTACTTTGAATGACAGTTGTTTCCACAACCCAGGGGCAAATGCTTTCCACAAAAGGCTTTAACAGCTTTTTTCAACTTAAATTATGAGAAAATCTGAGTAACAATAGGACAAAGTTATCTTCAAAAATTTCTTGCCATTATACAATTCAAAGTTGAACGTCTTCTTAATTAGATAAAGAAAGCATATATATGCACAAATAAAAATAAAAAGATCTTTAAACTCAGAATGAATAACTGCTGGGCAGGATAAACAAGAATGATGCCACTGCTCAGATACATATATTCTAAACTAAGGTAGAAATTACATGAAAATGGAAAGTGATAATAGCCAAACATTTTTGATCTGTTAAGAAGTTTATCACAACAAAATGACAGCAATTTCACCCCTTTTATCTTCATCACTAAGTATTCCTTCATGCTTACCTTCTGTCGCAGGAAACAAGGTTTTTCCTTCTGTTTTAGCCTCAGCTAACTTCCCCGTCCTCAGCAAAACCTCAGCAAAGTTTTCCTGAAGCATTTCTTTGTAGGATGAGTAAACATCTTGACTCTAAGAGACAGAAGAGGAGAGAGTGATGAAGTACTTAGGGTTATAGCACGTAAATTCTTGCAGATGGGTAGACTAGAAAAGAAGATAAAAAATAGAGAGATGTGATTAAAATGACTGAGCATCTTCATTCACATGGAGTTAAGACAGATGAGAGATGGAAGTAGACAAATGAATGTTAGTGCTAAACAAAGATTTCCAACCAAGAGGCCTTCTGATATCTTTATAGGATTGCTGTGTGGCAAGTTGTTTCTCAAGTGTCTCAGTTGTGAACAATGAAGTTCCTCCTCCCACTTGCCTCAGAGCCATCGCTTCGACACTGAACGTTTCCCCGTCTGTCTTTAACACTCCATTCATCTTTCTGTCTGGGTGCATTTGTCTCTTTCTCCTTCAATCAGCCTCTTCCTCATCTCTTTTATCCTTCAATGCAACTTATATGTTAAAAAAAATGACCCTATTGATCAGGCAGAGAGAGATGGATGCAGGGAGCAATTATTGTTAGATGGATGATGGAGGATGGATCAACGGTGGAGATGAAGTGGAAGAAGGGATTTGGAGAGGCCTATTAAAGTGTCATGAGAGGAGATGTATCGGCCTTTGCTGTTTCCCCTTATGTCCGCTCCTTTACGTATCCATATGATTTGTGTCTGAGAGTAAAAAGCACAGAGATGACCCAAGGCGACCATTTTCTAGGTATAAAGGTCAATCTATTCTTTTTTTTTTTTTACTTTTTTCTCCTGCACTTTTCTGCTGCCATAAATCCTTATTTCAACATTCTGTTCTTATGGATTTTTCCCCACTCACCTTTCCTCTTCTGGTTAATATATGCAGTGTATTTCAGCTTTTTTATTTTCAAGTCATCTTGGATTTTGCTGACTAACATAATACCCATCTTAAAAAATGCTGCTTCCCTGATGTTAGTGCTTCTAAAGTGCTTTTGGCATTATAATTACTTAGACTGAAATCAATATTCATTTTGTCTTGACACAGTATGTGAAGGAATGTATAAGTCATGAGAAGGGGGAAAAATCAAATTAAACACACTCAGTTAGGAGTCTACTCAGGCCTTTTTTACAATTTAAGACGATGGCCCCCAGTAGAAAATAATGGTCCATGGCAAATACAGGTCCAACCCACTCACCGGGTCTACAAAGGGATCCTCAATGAGCTCCTGATAAAAGGCACTGCAGCCCTGGTGCTCCAGGTTGGAGTTTTCATATACCCCTTCCTGGTTGGTGGCTCCTGCTCCATGACCCTGAGGAGCCATCAAAACATAATTAAACTTTTACCACATGCCCACAGCACAGTCATCTCGCTCTGTCAAAGCTCATATCCTTGCATATTCTCTTTCTTAAGAAACTAGTGGCCATGTGGGCACTGTACTCCCCCAGCCACTCTGAGAGATGGCATCGTGCTCCACCTTGGTGACCACCTATCAGCCCACTAACCACAAGATGATAAAATATTTAGGAGCTTCAATTAATTATGCAACAGATGAACTTTAGTTTTTGGTGTTTTTAATGACGTCTGAATGGGAGCAGGAGCATAGAATAAGTGGGAAAGAGGACAGAAACCTCAGGAATCAAATAAATTTCCATGTTCCTTACACCATTGGTGTTTCTTTACTTCCAAACTGTTTACGATACAGGCCCATTAGGTTAGTAATGTGTGTGTACCTGAAGTGGACGGAGGTAATTCAGTGACTCCTTCCACCAACGGTGGTCACTGACTGCTGTCAGCACTGCCTTGGTTGTCAGTCCAGTGGAGGTCAGCACTTCCATGGTCTTTGCTGTAGTCCTATGAAGGAGGTCTCTAGATGTGCCAGCCTGCAGCCAAGTAGTGACAAGAGAAACCAAAGATGTTTCAAAGATTTAATAGTGTAATGAATGCAATGTGAAGGCCTTAACAGGTAAGAATGACAGAACCAGATTTTTTTTTACATAATGTTATGGATTGTAACAACATCTAAAATCACAGTAGGTTGAGATTTTAGTCACATGTTGTTAAGGTGGGAGGTGGAAATAAGCGAAAATCTGTTCTGAAAAAAAAAAAGCATAAAAATAGAAATATCCCAGGCCAAACTGATTAATAGACATTACTTGAATAGAATGTATCTGACAACATAAAGGCAGATAAAATATCTCAAAATCAACATATGTCCTGTTCCTGAAAGTCATGATCTTCAGCAGGCTATTTATTCTCCAAAATGGTCTGACACGGTTGAATTAAACAACCTGAAATTCCTCCAAAGCGATATAAAGACATATTGCCACTTATTGCAAAACACTTGCAGCCTGTTAATGTCATTTTCACATGGGGTCAGGTTGTTTTGGAAATACATTTTCAGCATTACTGAAAAGTAAAACTCTTCTCTAAACTATCCTGAATGTAAAATAATGAAACAAAGACACCTATTTAAAAAAGATATTGTTCTTTTCAAATTGAATGTATTTGTAACTATGAAGCCAAATTTTATGTCAGGTTTCGCATTTCCATGTTATGCCCACATGTTCCCAAAACCCCACTAACACTACAAGTGGGCTGGATCCAAATTATTTTGCATCCTTCCTCCATATTTAATTTGGCAAGGGATTGAGAGTCAAGGAATTGAAAAAGAAGAGAAAACAAATACATATAGACACAGATGTAATAATGCAAAGAGACATCTAGAGGTCTTAAATATACACAAGTGAGATCTGGTGGCATTAATATAACAATAAAATGACAACAGGCAGCTTCAGATGAGCTCCCATACACAAAAAGCAGTTCAAGTCATAAAACATTAACACCCACTCAAGGCATCATAAAGCAGGGAGTGCTGAAGAGAAGAAGAAAGGGCATAAATTAACCAAGGGAACTGAGAAGACCTTAACATTAAGTTTACAAGTCATCAAATATGGAGCAGTAGGGAAACACATAAACAGAACCTTTGGTTCTGTTTATGTGTATACCAGCTGGGTATACACATGGTTGTCAGGGTATACTCAGACAACCAGCTTAGACAAGGATCATATAATCACGTAAGGCAAGAACATTAAATGAATAAAAGACACAAACCTTGAGATAGTCAGCCTTAGCTACTTCTTGTCCACTCTCTGTATTGGCAGGATCCATTTGATAATTAACAGCCTGGTACAACAACTGCAGAACAAGCAAGTAACAGAAGTCATTTACTGAAGAAACGTGTAATTAAAATAAAATGATTTATTGTCTTTGTGTATATACAACAACATTCTGGTTGCCATCTCAATTTCTGAGCTGCAGCGAGAAAAAGGAGTATCATAAAAAGAAATGTCAGAATTCTTTTTTTTTAGAGGAAAAAAATAAAATGTGTTACGTGTTCCTTGATTCCCGTCTTTGGAAAGACGTGTGCTGCACTTGTTAAAGGAGGATAAATTATGATCAACTAGACAAATGCCGTATTAATGTGTTCACGTAGGATCGGGAGCAGGGCCACACCATATCCACACTTTTCATTATAATCAGCTTTCCTGTTCAGCACACAGCTTAATCCTTTATTCATTGTATTTTACAGTCTTCGCTCCTATATCCCTCATCTGTGAAATACTTGTGGAAAAAAAGAGAAAATAACCTTGCTGCAATATCTATGTGAGCCAAACACACTTTTCAGGAGGAAAAGTGTTTTACTAAAATTGCTCCTTCTGAATGTAAATGCATACAATTGTTGAACATCAGAAGTCAAACTATTAGTAAAAGTGAAGAGGAGAAACACTGGATCTGATTTGCATGTGCAGAAACATCTGCCAAGATTTGAACAAGAGCCTATGGACAGCTGACACATTGACTAAAGTCTAGCTGGATGAAAGAAGCACAGAGAAAGAAAACATAGGAATCATCTGTCAAATATAGTCAAGTCAATGTGACGATATGAGAATATATGGCTGCCGATGTAACTGGGTCAGTGCTGTGCAACGTTGTGAGTGTTGGCTAAAGTAACAGGAGAAGTTTTGAAGTGTACAGATCTGTACTTTCAGCTTCAGCAATGAAAGACTTTCTTGGGAGTGTGAAGGCTGTTGAACGGCCAAGACAGGTGTCTGTCCTGAACCTAACTGAGCATGCACTTCTCTTTACAATCCTAAAAATAGAATCAGGACAAACAATTCAGAAAGGCAGTTGTAAAAAGAACTTTTGAAAGGAAAAAAATTCAAAGATGAAACACCTTTATGGTTATGGGGTTTTACATTTATTTTTGACAAGACGGGTATTTAAGTATTACAAAATAAAATCAATAAGGAAAAATAAATTAGTTTTTAATTTTTTTTTGATACCTAAGGTAAGAGCTGTGGAATAAACTCAGAAGACTCATTTTGTACATCCCGAATAGCAATTGATTCTAGTTTTTACTTGAAAAAGACCATATTGTCCAAACCTGAGTTTGCAAGTCACTGGAAGCAGCAAGGAGGGCATGGATGTTGTCTGGGGGGCAGTGCGTCAAAGCAAAAGCTAACAATTCTTGTCGCGCTTCCAGGTCTCTGTAACCCTCACTCTGACCGAGCAAACTGCACACCTCCCACGCCGGACTGTAACCTGAGGAAACATAAGAGGGAAAAGAGGAAGAGAGCCACAGTTAAGAAAAATGAGCAAGGTAAGACTGTGACTATATTATAGTTTCATTCAAATTTTGATGAACTTTTTATGATGTAACGCAAATTCAGTATCAGTAAGTATATAAATTAATCACTGACAATAGAAAAAAAAACCTTTACCTAGCTATACAAACCATCAATTGGACAGAACTACCTATTTAAGTCTAAAAGTAATCTCACCTGGATGAAAATCAACTGAAAGATAGTATGTGTGCTACTCACTAAAACTTCTTATGAGAACTATGTCAAGGTAAAGTGTTGGCGTTTGAATGACAACTATACAGATACTCTGCTTTCAAACACACACTTAGAGTGTGATTGGTTTTCATCATCTCTTCCTAGAACATACTTTTTATTTTTATTATCTTCCTGTTAGTCAGAAGGGTGAGAAGACTCCGTTTTGCCTAATTAATCTATATCTATGTCTCGGTAAATTATAGTTTTCATTGCTACTAAGAAGTGACATTCTCTGTGAATCAAACAGATTATTTATGATTTGGTCAAACTAATACTTGTTTTTTGTTGTTGTTTTTTTTGTCCCTCCTGATCATAAAAATAAATCAAGCTACTTTTAATTTTATTGCCGGTGAAAAATGATTTGTCATTTATAGATTTCTTAAAAAACTGCTTGGAAGTACAGATATAATTTTCTGAGTTCATTTTTTTAAAAATATATATTTTTATTAATTAATTTCAAATGGCTAAGCACTTAAGTGAACAATAATAGATACTGGTGATAAAGTCAGAGAAAGAGTAAGAAGAATCAACATATTATTTGGTCACTTAGCCAGTAATTAACAATTAGTATAAAATACAACAACACAGAAAATAACAAAAAAACGTGGTAGTAAATGTTACGTAAGTGTGAGGGGCAACGAGCTGGATAAAGACATAAAGAAAACTTAATCCTCAATTTTTTGGAAAAAAAAAAACTGAGGAAACAGTTTTTTGTTGTTGTTGTTTTTTAGTAGTTCAAATGTCTTTTTGTTGTTTGGATTAACTCCCATTTTATAATTATTCATGCGGCTCAGTGAGATTCCTGTGAGCTTTAAACCACAGCTCAATGATTTCTGTTTTTGCAAATTCCAAAAGGAAATTTGCAGCTGTTATTGTTGCAAGTCATTACACAATTTGCCATATTTATAGATCATTCATCCTTCTCACAGTAAATTATACCTATAAAAACCTCAATTGATTTGACTGAAATTTTATAAAGAGATCTCTTTGAAATATTTTTGCAAACTAAACACACATTGAAATCACTTCGAAAGAAATATTTAATGAATAATCCTCTTGCACAGAGAAAATCGCCCCTCCCCCCCCTTAACTACGCACATTGGCTCAGTTCTTTTAACTACAAACCTGCACCCATGAGGTCCTGACAGTGGATGTAAGAGGCTTTAAAGTCCAGACATTTGAGGGCTTGCTCCGCCAGCAAGGTCAGCACTTGGCCTTTTCGCCTGTTGTCGTCATCTCCTGAACACATCAAAGGGAAAGTTTTTGCTTGAGCCGGTTCAGAGACATGCAACATATAGGCAGAATTTCAAATGTTCTTAAAACTTATTGACATTTTGTCTGATTAAAAGGTTTGTGAACCTCAATTTTCAGGACTTGACTCAAAAAGGTTATAAACTTTATTTACTGTTAACCCTAGATTTAGATTTAATACAGAATTAGGAGAAAAAAATTCTACATTTCCTTTCTTATCCACGATTGTGTTTGAAATATAGACAGTAAATTCTCTTATGCTCTCACTCAATGATAGATTTTATTCTTAGAGGGACTTTAAAAATGATACAGGTACACAAAAATAGAATGCCATGAAAGTTCAATAGATTTTTGTAACTCATTTCTTATCGATATACAGTACAAATAGTGAAATGAAGGTTTCCTGAAATTCTAATTGGTGCCTCAGTCTGGGTCAGTAGGCTACACAATCATGAGGGAGACTGCTGACTGGACAGTCGCCCAGAAGACAGTCACTGAAGCTCTCCACAAGGACAGTATGCCACAAAACAGAATTTCAGTGTGCCGTATCCAAGCATATTCACAGATTGTTGGGCTGCTATCAAAGCAAGTTACTGGGTTTCCATCACACCTCAGTAGAACCAACTTTTTCACAATATTCTACATTTTACATATTTAAAGTTACAGAAAATATTCTTATGTGAAAGCTATTTAAATGTGTTGTTTGGAGATTTCCCTTTAATTTTGAGTTGATTTATCTCTGTCCTTCATTAAATCAATTCAACTTTCTAAGAATTGGTTTCTATGACTCTGAGGAATCTAGCAACACCACATCTGGACAAGTAATGTGTCCTTTAGTGGCTCTTATTTTAGGACCAGGACATGACAGGAAAATATGGAAAGAGTAAGGTTGTCCAAATATCCAAGTCTGCTGGACAGACAGATGTTGCTTTCTGTCCTCTCTTAGAAACAGTCCATGTTAGTAATGGGGATGACAGCCAATGCCACTTTGGCAAAAAGAGATAAAAAGGACAGAATGTCATCATTAGTCCTTAATAATATGTCAAAGAGAACAAATTTTAAATCTGTCCTGTTTTCTCATAGTGAAAGACAGAAATAAGAAAAAGTGGCAATGCTTCCATAAAATGATTTGCAAAAATCTGGGGGTTTTTGATTCCAAAGGTCACAATTGTCCAAGTAAAACTTATTAAATCGTTACAATAAAATGGTCTTGAAAAGTCTGAGATCACATACTATTTGATGTCTTTGTAAATTTGGTCATTGCCATGTCTTTTCATCCAAAATATACTGCTTGAAATATTAAAGTCAGCCAGCTTGCTGTCTCACTAACCAAATAAAAAAAAAAAAAAGCTGATATCTTAATAAAGGTGGGAACTGGGTGAAGAATCGGGACAGCCTTTGATTTTTCTGTCAGCTCGATAAACAAAAGGGGAGGAGGACAACGAGATCAAAAGAGACATGGACAGAAATGCAGCTTCTGAACAAACTTGTGCTCCGAGGATCAAAGAACAGACACTGCATGAAGAAATGAGCTGGTCTTTGGCTGTGCTGCCTGTGTGCGTGAAGTGTGAGTGACGGTTAGAGATGTGGTGTTTACCGAGAGGGGGTGAGATGTATTTGTCAAATATCTTCTGGGTGAATGGTGAGAGGGTGTCTTCAAAAGGCTGTCAGGACCTCAATATAGAGGAAAGTTTGTGTCTGAGCAAACCAACCATCATCTTGTTCTGTTTTTAAATCCACACAGCTCTTGGTATTTATTTTAAGCTCATCTGAATCAGACATATTGATAATCTGATCGATATGTGTACTTCTCCCTGATGGACCTATCAAATGCTGAAATCAAAAGGTTGTGAAATGTCATACAAAGAGTTTCCCAAAGCAATAATCTGGATCAGTGGGAAAAAAATTATAAACACATCAGTATAAAAAGGAATATTTCAATAATTATTACTGATCCTTTCATATATTCTTTTACCTCACATACTGAATGATTTACGGAGCATCTCTGTCGAGGCAGAAGCCCAACTCTAAAGTGTTTTTAACTTGTGTGTTGGTGATATCTGCATTAAATATTCACCACAAAGCCCTGGAGCTATGCACCCTTCAAAAGGCTCCCTCCTGCATTTATTTATTTAAAAAAATGTTTATTCCTCCTCTCATCTCCCTTCTTTTTTCCCCTCTGAAACCACACAGGGAGAGGTTCCTGCTGACAAACTGTGAGCGGTACAGACACAGAAATGCCATGAGGCCGGTTAGCAGGTTTCCTTTGGCTGGTGGCAAGTCTCTGAGCAAGAGGATGGAGGGACAGACTCTCAGACCCTGGAAGAACAGTAAGATGAAAGCTGGAGGGACAAATACAGCAATACAAGAAGAATGACAGCTTGTATTTCCAATATGGAGAATATTAAACTTTGGAGCCATACAGAAACTAAAAATGTTCTTGCAATCTTAAAAAGAAAACATATTTTCTTTTAGGTTCTTCTTTAAAGTTCACCTCATAGAATCAAGGTTTCCTGGGTGAAAAGGTTGCAGTGCTAACTTCAAGGTTTCTTTGAGGATTTGATATCAACTTTCCCAATTTGCAGCCAGCCTACATTTCTATCCTCTTTATTGAACTGATTGCACTGCTGGTCGATATGGTCGGTGTAGGACAGCTGTGCAACATGCACCCCACATATGAAAACTCAAAACAAATCATAAATTATTCAGTTTAAAAATAGGGGATTCCCCTATTGGAATTACAAGATGCATGATGAAAAAGGTTTCTCCCACGGAGAGAGTAAATCCAGCAAAAACCTGAAAAATGTCAAAATGTGGTGATGAAAGTAGGCCAAAAGAGAATGAGCAGAAATTTTGCCTTTCTGAAACCATGAAAAATGTAGAATGTTCCAGAGGTTTAAGCATTTATTCACACAGATACACACAGGGTGAAAATAAATCAAAATCACTTCTCCACAACTGTCATTATAAATAAAAACACTCAAGTCTTCTGCAGTTTCTAACAGGCTTATTTACTAGGATTACCTTGATATGAGGCTGCCATCACCATATGCAATTTCTTTTTTACAAATGGAGGCCTGAAAGTTCAGTTTTGGTCTCATTGTTCAGGAGCCCTTATTTCCACATGCTTATCGTGTTCCTTCATAGCTTGTGGATAACTTTGAGATTTTACTTGACTTTTTTTTTTTTTTTAAATGGTTTCTTGTCCTCCTTGAGCAAATGCAAGGTTTGTGGCGTTAAAGACAAACCAACGTATTCTCCCATCTGAGTTGTCGATCTCTGCAGTTCCTTCAAAGAGGCTGTGGGCTTTCTGGCTAATTCACTGCTTAATGCTCTGTATTTTTTCATCTTTTCAGTTCAGGTGAACAACCTTGTCTTAGTAGGTTTGCAACTCTGCCATACTGTTTTTATTTTTAGAATACGTTTTGAACTCTGCAAGATGTCTGAAGCTTGAGATATTGCAACCCTACAGCTTCATCTTTGACCTCTCTGCTGTGTGCCTTGGATTTTGTGAATTTTTTTTGTTCTCTAGCAAATTGCTGAGAACTTCACAAAACAACTATAGTTAAGCAGCATACAAGCGGACATACAAAAGTTTAACGGTTATTTTTAAGCAACATCGGAAAATAAATCAATTTCAGAAGAAGTGATTAGTGGATGGCAGTGAATAAAAACTTTCATAAATCACCTTCTAAGAGCAACACACGCTAAACTAGGAATAAAATGTAAACTTTCTGCTAAATTAACCAGTAAAGAAAGAAGGTTTAACAGAACTGTCATTCTGATGGAGGAAATTGTTAATCTAAAGACCAAACGGCCTCGTACCGATTCAGTGTCTGACAAGCAAATATGCAAAATGTTGAAGTGCACCAAACAATTTAGAGACCATTCAATATAATGTTTGTGTGAACTGAAATGTGGGTTTTGCTTTTGTGAGTGTGAGATTGTGAATTGATCCTTGTTTGAAACCTGAAACACTTGTCTTGCTCCTCTGCCGTGTGAGAACTGTCAGCAACCTTGCTGAAAGCACCCATGCATGAGTCATTGTGCATCTAGGTCGGACTCTGTTGTATGTATCTTCATCTTAAAAGCAGTGTTACACAAAAAGCTAGCAGGACAGTCTTGATCATTAAAGTTTACCCACCATTCCTTTTCAACATGATTATGCTCCAAAAGCAAAAGAGGTGACTTTGCTTGTACCTGACACTCGTAGAAGTGAGGCCAGGTTCAGCAACGTGGCAGATTGTTTGTAGGCTGTGGAGCATTGGGCAATGCACTCTTGGATGAGAGATAAGCGGTTTGATCGCAGTCGCACTGGAGGGAAGAAGAGAAAGAAACAAAGGGTGGTCACACTTGTGTGGCAAATTACAACACTCAGTCGGGAGAAAGTTACAGTTGATGATTCAATAACAGGAAATTGTGTGAAATGAATGATGAAGCTGCTGTGAACATGTCAGGAAAATAAAGTGGAACATAATAAATGCAAAAAACTATAGAGAATATATTTTAAATCATCAGTAATAGCATTAACTGTTTTCTGCATAATCACTTTAGAATAAGGAGAGATGAAATTAAAATAAGTTTAAGCTGATAGTAAAACAAATACATACATAAACATGTGATGCACTGATCAGGCTTTTCCTGACCAATATTTGCAACTTCTGAAGTTTGACCTGCAAAGTCAGACATTTTAAGTCTAAGGATTTAAAGCTAGATAAACAAGTTAGCTCTGTTGTTAGATCAAGTTTTTATCACCTGCGGATTTTAGCAAAAATTAAATCTTATTTTTGTTTTAAGGACTTTGAAGGACTTATCCATGCCTTCATCACATCTCGGTTGGATTATTGTAATTCATTATATAGAGGCATGGATAAATCACAGATGCAGCGACTTCAATTGATCCAGAACGCAGCGGCTCGGCTTCTTACAGGAACCAGGAAGC
>CAEFZX010031209.1:0-10882 GCA_903066825.1 Alfaro cultratus | reverse complement strand
AAAGCCTCACGTCTCAGCAAGGACCGAAGCACTCTCTCGTTTCTCCGGCTAACTCCTTCCGCCGTGCCGGTTCTACTTTCTGCTTCTTCCATACGTTGCTCTAACATGTCCATACGCCCATTCAGATCTTGTACTGATGTTTCCAGTCTTGTTAGAGCAGCTTTTGTCTCAGCAAACGCGCTCTGGTTTTCTTTCCTCAACTCTTTTAGTTCCCGCAGGACTTCGGCTACCATGTCGTTAGCGTCGTTAGCTTCGTTAGCTTTCCTTCCTTCGCTAGCTGTGGTGCTAGCTTGCTGCGAACCTTTCTTCTCTTTGTCTCTTTTTGGTCAGTTTGTTGTTTACCAACGGTGTTTCTTGTCGGCATCATTTTCTTATTTGCGGTTTCTCTTAAGGGGGAATCCAGAAAATTATAGAATTTGCCAACTAATCCTCAATCTCACGGGAGCCTCCACCCACTGCGGCCGTCTCAGAGCATGGCGCCACCGGAAGTCTACTGCTGGTTTTTAAAGATGAAACCCTTTTCTTTTTTTATTATTATTTCCAATGCATGTGAACAAAAAACAGGTCAAGTCTACCTGTTCTGTTCTTAATCCGTTGACCTAGAAAGCAACATGGAGTATCAGATTATCGCTCACACGACCTCAGCAGATAATCTGGGGACTGCAAGTGTAGGTGAGATGGAGAAGCCAACATTCACTCTAATTTCACGTTTTCATCACTGAAATTAAACGTCCTGCTCTGCTGACCGAGAGGAACAACCTGCACATAATCTGATCAGATTAGTGATAATCCATAACCATCCGACTAATTTGTAGCAAAGAGTTATCCATGGCAAGT
Source organism: Alfaro cultratus (assembly GCA_903066825.1). Lineage (NCBI taxonomy): Eukaryota > Metazoa > Chordata > Actinopteri > Cyprinodontiformes > Poeciliidae > Alfaro > Alfaro cultratus. The sequence continues at coordinate 10,045 of CAEFZX010031209.1, read as the reverse complement.
GGATGCTGGTACGTTTTCTTTCTACCACACTTTCTCCTTCCACTCACCTTTCTATATTTTTCACAATATTCACATTTTGTGAGACACAAATTTGGATTTTTATTAAAAACTCTATTGACTTATTTTATATGCAAATATCCATCAGTTATAGCAGAAATAATAAAGTGATAGAAAACCTAATGCAGTTTCTTCCTCAGTGAGATTCTGACACTGGGAGCAGGTTACTGGTTTCTCAGTCAGAAGCTGGTTGCAAACCTGAGGCCAGCAGGTCAGTCAGTTATGGAAGATCTGAACTTTGACCTCAATATGAGAAACTACAGCCTGATAGGAGGAACCAAAGAGCTCTGTGAAGGTAAAGGCAGAAGTTGGGATATAATTAACTTAATTTCACATCATTATCTCGGTAGAAGCCATTTGTTTGTTAAAACTTAACGGAATATATTTCTCCTATTTGACGTTTGTCATTTATTGATCGTTCAGAAACTACAGCGGCTGTAAAGATCCACAGGAAAGATAAAATAACCCGAACAGGTGATCAACTCAAAACCACTCACACCTTTTTACTCTCTCTCTCTCTCTGTCGTTAAACACACCGTTGCCGTGGCAACCGTCTGCGCCCCGCGAGCCCAGCAGAGATTAGGTTAAAAACATTCAGTCCGTTACGACATCAGGTTTCCAGGCTTGATGTTTATTTATCGATTATTAATAACCTTCTCCTCCGTAGTGATTGATTAGTTGATTTAAACTCCTGCTCTGCTAGTCAGTCGGTCTTTGAGTCGCTTTTTTTGTTAATGGAACCGAAAGGCACTGAATTGCGCAACACCTTGTTGAACAATAATTACTAAGATTATCAATTTTAACACGTTTTGGTGATTTTATTATTATTTAATGAAGCTGCAAACGTTTAGGATCTTGGTGAATATTTTGATAAGCGCGTCAGAACCGGAAGTTCTGCTCTCAGCTTCCTGGTGACCTTCAGTTTGTCACCGAGATCAACTCAAAACCTTCACGATCGACGTATTGATCACCCCTGGTTTGTGTAATAAAACTGTTTCACATCCTGGAATGAGTTATAAACAAAAAACTGAACTTTTTAAAATAAAATAAAATTTTTTTAGCCGTTCTTGTACTGTTTTAATATATTCCTCACACACCAACTACCGTGTTGAAACGCTCCACCTGCATGAAGCAGTTATGCCCAATTATAATTTGCATACTAAAAACCTACATTTATGTCTATAACACAAGTCTTTTTACCTGTAATTATACATGAATTGATTCATGCAGGCAGTGATGGATTAAAACTGAAGATTAGAGTTTCTGCTGGATTTAATCCAGCTGAATAATTTTAGAAAAAAATGCAAAAATTATGGAAATTATTCATAAAAGGGAGTTTTTTCTTAAATAATAATAAAAAAACATATTTTTCAGTTTCTTTTTTAAAGGAGTTAGTAAGAGGCATGAAAAGTTTACTAAAAAGTTTTTTACTCTTAACTGAACTGGCTGCGTGTTAATCTTATTTTTCACATCATCACAGTTCATTTATTAGTAAGATGAAGTTTTGAGTCACATGTTGAAGCTTTTATAGAGATGAATAGAGTTGCAAACAAAGATAAATATAAAAACAGACAGTAATAATCACAGACTGGACTCAAAGGACAAATTAATATAATAAAAATAAAGTGCAGTGATGTTTTATCAGCGCTCCTTCGTGTGAATGTGAACCGGTTGGTAATTTAGTATTTAATCCAGGAAGAGGCTCCAGTTGCTCTGTCACCTGATTCGGCCGTCATTAATTATGATCCACTTCAGACCAGAATCATCTGCATGCAGGAGTGTCGTGTGGTTTGGCTCTTCAGATGCAATAAGCAGCAGCGGCTGCTGAGTTTTTTTCATGACACGTCAATATCCACAAATACAGCCGAGCTGAACAGATTTTCCCAAGTGCCTCTTGAAAACCCAGAGAGTGTCCCTCATCAGAAATTACCCTGATTAGATCCTGAGCTGTAAACAGAGCCGTTTACCCGCCATTTATCTTATTCTTCTTCTTCTCCTCCTCCGTCCAGCAGGCGCAGAGAGCTGGAGTGAAATGGAGCTGCTGGCCGGACACGTGTGACCGGACATGGAGGCTTTCGGTGAAGTCAACGCCACGCAGGAGGAGCTCCACTTCCTGCCCCCGCCTGACAGCGACCCCAACAACCTCGGTTACCATGACTACCCCCCAAACATCGGCATCCTCCCCCCGGTTCTGCCAGCCGGATTCGAGGGAGTGAATTTTCCAGAAGACCCCATCCGACTGCTGAGCGTTCAGGTACGGGTCGCGTTTCTATTCCCAGCCTCCAAGGTTAAAGGTCACATTTCACTTCACGTTAGCGTGAAAACGTCTGACAGCTGTTTGCTTTGGTTTGTTTGAAGGTGGTGTTGATCTTGGCCTACAGCACCATCATCGGGCTGGGGGTTCTGGGAAACTCGCTGGTCATCTACGTCATCTATCGCTTCAAGACACTGCGGACCGTCACCAACTTCTTCATCGCTAATTTGGCCGTTGGTATGTTCACACATACACACAGACGCACACACACACACAGTTCAGCGCTAAATTAGCTGCTTGTCAGTCATCGTTTAAACACTTCAACGCGTTTTATTTCTATCTGGACGTAAACATGATAGAAATATATCAGGAAATCTGACAGGAGGTTCAGACAGGAGCAGCAGAAAGGGGTTTTTAGGAACCCCATTCGTCTCTTAACGTCTGTTTTTATTGGGTTTGATGTAATAGGTCATGACATGCAACTGTGTTAGCATCACAGTTAATAGCTTGTTAAGGTCACGTTTGGTTTAGAGGAATAATTTAGTTGTTTATGCAACGTTGATGGACAGCAGTCAAACTGGTAAATAATCTGCATGAGGAAGCTAACAGCTAATAAACTCAAATATGTGAACAACCTGGCAATCATGGCCCCATTAGTATGACTGCTTGTATTTCTTATAAATAATGGCAAAATGGCTCAAAACGTAAACAATGTTGGATTAAGTTTATTGTGTTTTTAAGTAAAGGTGAGCTTACAGTAAGTTTAAGTTTTGAAAGGCTTTAGAAACTCGGATCATTTCTGTGTTTTCTCCCTTTAAAAGGAGAGTTGAAGTAAAATCCCATCAGAAGTGGCTTTTCATGTTGCATGCCTGGGATTGCGTGTTCAATTTTCTGTTTGTGGAGACTCTTTCATTTCCTCCTGGGACAAAAGGTCCCCATGTTCGTTAATTATATATACATGTAGTGAGATGCTTTAAAGGAAACTGATGTAAGTTTGTGTAATGTCTCTGAACTAATCTAAAACATGCTGGACATGATGAAGTCGTGGTTTGGTGACAGAAATCTAAATGAATGTTCACTCTTGTGTTTGAAAGAATGAAACCTTTGAGCCGTTTGACTGACTGATCTGCTGATTTTAAATAAATCTCTGTCAGCAGCGATGAACCGGATTTCTGCTCTGCTGGTGGTGAAGGAATTAAAACAGATGAAGATGAGTTTTACTGCAAGCAAAGCTGCATTATGACTCAATTTGACTTACACAAATGAGAGGAGACATGGAAAAAGACGTGGAAAAAGATCTTTGACTTGAATTTCACTATAAATATTTAAGCTCCACTTTTCTGTTTTGGTTTGATCAAACAAACCTGATTGCTGATTTTTAATGAGTCACATTCATTTTTAATCTGAACAAAAAAAATAAACAAAACATAAGACAAAGATAAAAAGTGACTCACTATTCTTTAAAATGATAATCAGATGCATTTTATGAGGAAAATAAATAATTTATTTCAGCGTTTTATCATGGATTAACATGAATATCTGCCTACATGTATCAGGACTCTAATGCTTACACATATGGTGACGTTTGAGGACATTTACTTTCCCTTTGGGATAAATAAAGTATTTCTGAATTTGAATTTTATCGTTTGTTGTTTCTAAATCTTTTAATATGCAGATTTTGGTTGAGGTTTCTTGGAAGCGGAGCCTGTTGGTCCTCTGACTCCTTCTGGCAGGAGGAGACAGAGAGGTCATTACCACTAAAACAGTCTTTGTGTTGATTATAATTTTGGTTTGTTTCTCGCTTTGAACTTCAAAGTCGGATCATAATGGCATCAGATCAAATGTGATTAAAGAAAAATCCGCCAAAGAAGCGAAGCAGGAGCTAACAAAAGGCGACAGAAATGAGCGTTAAATAGAAACAGAACCGTGCAGCTGCATCCGGACCCTGAAAGGTTAAAGCAACAGAAAATGTTTTTATACGGTAAATATGATTAAAAACAACTCCATTAGAGGCGTAACTATACACCAGAGTGTTGGTTGGGTAAATGGGTTTAGATTCATATATGATGCAGGAAATTTCAAGTAATTTGATCTGATTTTCAAATTTAAGATGTAATACAGAGGCACAAAGCATCATTGTTACAAAAGCTGAGTTATCAATCTGAGCAAATTAACAGAGAGCTGAGAGGAGGGAAGAACTGTTGCAGAAAAACCTCATAATTGAGTGATGCTGATTTAATTTTCCAGGAGGGCTTGGTCCTGGACCGCACTACCAAACCTAACAAAAGCTGGTTCACTGACCATTGTGATTGGTCAGAAAACTGGCCTGACCAGAACATATAGAGAGCATATGGAGATGAGAGAGCAATGCAGGTTGCCATAAAGCAACCTGGGCTTTCATTACCATTCACCAGCCCTTAAAGGGAACCAGGATGGTTGAACATTTTGGCCTAAATATGTTGTAGTTTTCCTATCAACAAAAAAATAGCTGTTTGTGATATGCCAAAACTCCTAACTCCTTCAAAAACCCCTAAACCCCTAAACCCGCTGCTGCCGCCAGGGTGCTGGAAGCTCTTTAAATGCTAACGAAGCTCTGTGGCAGAACTGCTGCCCCGTTCACCTCGTTACAATGTTTCTGATTAATCCATGAGAATGGCACTAAAATGACATGACTGAGTCAGAAGAAGCCAATAAACTAAGACAATGCTTAATATGAGTTATTCGGGTCTAAGGCAATAATTAGTTTCGGTCTCATTGTTCACATGCAAGTAGTTTTCACAGAGCCACTGTTTGTATGTTTGATACATTTTATCAAGAACAACATCTTTAAGTATTCAGTTTTCCTAAAATTTGAGAAGAGCTGAATGTCATCAGCATAGAGGTGAAAAGTGCCTGATTATTTGGTCACAGGGGAAAATGTACCAAAGACTGAGCCCTGTGGTACACCACATGTCAGGCTGTCATTTTGTTGCTTTGCTTCCTGAGTCACCTGATGCCTCTTTACTCTTTTGTAATTACTAATAATTGCTGCTTTTAGTCGCTCCACGGTTTTAGAAAAGAATAGTTAATATTGTGTTTAGAAGAGAAATTACCTAGTAAGTAATTGTAATTAGTTGTGTAACTATTTCATTTTAAACAAAGTGCCTTCAGATTCAAAGTGATCAGCCTACGCTGCCTGCAGCCGAATCCGTGAAAGGGCAGAGGAGTGAAGTCACCACTGAATCCTCAGGCTGAAAACCTTTAAATATTCAGAAAATGCCACCAGAACCTCAGAACCGCAAACACTTTCCCAGTCATCTGCTTCAGCACATGGCGGGTGATCTCACCTCCACGTTATTTATCTGAGTGTGAAGAGGCGTGATTCACACATCCCACACCTCTACATCTGATGCTCGCCTAATCAACCCGATTTAAAGTCTCTAGAGACTAAAGACCCAAATATGGAGGTGATCTGACTAATGTGAAGACAATTCAAAAGTGTTTTTGAACAATAAACATGACGGCAGTTTATAAAATTAGATTTTGGAGGTGAAGCAAATTGATTAAAACCTGCCAAACTAAATCCCAGTACTCGGTAATTAGCGCCCAAACAATGAAAACTGTCAGACAAAATGTAAATATGCACCAGGAGCTCGTCGATGAGGCACAGATAATGAGTTGTAATGAGGTTCAGAGTAATGCTCTGGTATGTCAGCTTTTAATCAGGAAGATTAATTATTCATTGTTAACGATGTGATTAGAATTAAGAAAAACTGCAGGAGATGAGTCAGTAAAACCAACTCCAACAGAGTAGGAAGGAACAGCAACAAGTTTCTGAATGTTGTTCAAAGTTAAAAGTGTTCATTCCACGTTTTCATGCAACACAAAGATCAACTAAGATTGTTTCAACCAGCAGAAATCAGGATGATCTTTTCACCAAACTTAAAGGAAACTTGAAGAAAGGAGGCGACCGGATTGCTGCGGCTCGACTTGCTGCGGCTCGACTTGCTGCGGCTCAACTTGCTGCGGCTCGACTTGCTGCAGCCGCAGCTGCAGCTCGACTTGCTGCGGCTCGACTTGCTGCGGCTCGACTTGCTGCGGCTCGACTTGCTGCGGCTCGACTTGCTGCAGCTCAACTTGCTGCGGCTCGACGGAGCTAATGAGCCGCAGAAACAAATAATTACATGGAGTTGTCATTGTTTTCCCCTTGTGAGTTTATCTGTGTGTGTGTGTGTGTGTGTGTGTGTGTGTGTGTGTGTGTGTGTGTGAAATGAACAACATATTTTCATGCCCTGGAGTGTGTGTTGTTCTGAGACATGTTAAGAAAATGAGATGCAAAGCAAACCTCACTGCTGGCTGTAAGAAATGAAAACAGAGACGACTGTTTGTGTTCTGAGAAGCGTCTGGTTGCCAGAATATCACATCAAACTCATTTTTCACATACTTTTAGTGGTTTTTTTAATCTTTTTCAAGTGTTATGGTAAATGTTATGCCTTTCTGAAGATTCTTAAAGTTTGGAACGATGATTTAAATATTCAGATTTCATTATTTTTCCTCCTTCCTGTGGTGCTGAAGCATGTGGCTAAAACATTGGGTACATTTAGTGGTGGGTTGTGTTTTATCCCGTTTTTTGTTCACTTTGGTGCTTTTAGGTGGAATAATGAACACACTCCAAACATGAATGGTCATTCATGTTTGCTTTCAGAGCAGCTCTCACCTTTTCTTCTCTTTATCAGGATCTTTTAAGATGCTTCATCTCAGAAAATAAACATACTCGGCTCTCTGCAGTCCAGTCCGTGTCCTGCTTCCTTTTTGTCTGTAAGCAAAGTGTTTTCTGTCCCGACATCTGGCCGTTGGCCCTGCTGTCCATGCAGAAACTCTTTGACCTGTTGACCTTTCTATCAACTCTTTACTGGCGGCTCCCAAACCTTTAGCTGAACTTCACTTTGTGTTCTTGATAATTCAGTTACTGGTTGGTTGGGTTTTTCTTTCTGACTTGTAGCAGTATTCATGCCTTCTTGATGCAAAGAGTCTTTGACAGTTTGTGTTTTCTTGAAGGAAACTATGGTTGACAGAAGAATGATTTCAGGAACCAGCGCCGTTGAAAGTTTCCTTTCTGATTTGTGTGATATGAACTGCTGGCTTCAACACCGATCTAAAGACAAGATCGCTGAAATGATGCCAGCAGGCCACTTTGTGCTTTGGTTTTAGGTTAGTTTTCACTGCTTTTCATTGACTTTACTGCGTTTGAACGACCTGACCTGCGTTTGAACGACCTGACCTGCGTTTGAACGACCTGACCTGCGTTTGAACGACCTGACCTGCGTTTGAACGACCTGACCTGCGTTTGAACGACCTGACCTGCGTTTGAACGACCTGACCTGCGTTTGAACGAGGGAGAGCAGTCGCTCTCATCCCCCAGATTAAAACACAAAATCTTACCAAGAATGTTTTGTTTAGTTTCTAGTGCAAATATCTTAGTACACTTGAAAGAAGATAAAACTAACAAGTAACTTTTCAGCAGGATTTATGAAAAAGAAACATTACTCCATATTGTAAGTGCAGAAAAAGAACATCTTCAATTCACTAGACTTGTTTCCTTAGATACTTTACAATCAGTTAATGCAAAAAAACAAAACAGTTTTATAGACGTAAATGACAGTTTTACTTCTGTTAAAATCAATTCCAAAGAGACACATGCTCAAAATGTGCCGTATCTCGGCATTTGGTTGAATTTATTGATGATAATACTCCATTGGGTGCAACATTAGTACTTCATGATCAAAGTCAAGTATCATTACCAAAGATAAAACCCAAGGAAGCCGTAATCTTACCTCCGTTTTCTTTAAGGATTAGAGGACGTGGATGGTGCACTTGGTTCATCCCTGAGGTGTTGAAGCTTTTCTCTCCCCTCAGTGATTCATAGGTCAGATTAAGGTTGGTCAGCAAAGAAAACATGCCTCTGTACATTACCAGGTGGCGTGAAAAATGTTTTCACCGTATCAAATGTTTTGTCATCATCGTCTTTGTACCATCCGGTCTCTGAATGGATGTCTTGCAGAAGAAGCTCCTGCAGCAGATTCACAGGTTGGCAGCTTCTGCCTGAAGGACCAGGTTCACTTTGTTCACGTTTCCTCCTGCGCTGTGTCAGATTCATGTGGCATTTCTTCACAAATGTTTAATTTCACACAATCCCCAACCTGCATCTGTTGACAAAAGGTGTTTGAGTCGGTTCATCTGAGGGTCAGAGCCCAAACTCAGGATTATTCCACATCCAAGTTGTCAAATTAAGAAGCTCTTTTTGTTTATTGTGCGTTTTCTGGCCAAGTGGGATTTATTCAGAAAACCCACTTTATTCAAAATAGACGGATCCATGTTAACTACAAACAACTCAGCAATGCGATGACCCATTTAGAGTTTGGGTTTAATCCGTCTCTTCACAGACTGCATGAAAGCTGCAAGGCAAGGATTCACTAAAGAGGAACTTAATCCATGTCCTGTTGATATCTCAGCATATTTGGGAGGATTCTGGGTTTTACCAAAAGCCTCAGGACTTATCTACATTGTGATCATCTGGGGACAAAAGCTGACGTTTTTGGAAGGTGTGTTTCCCCGTCTATGTTGCATAAGTCAGACCAAAGTAAGTCGTCTGTAGTGGTGACAGGCCTGTGCTGCCTGGTTTCCTGCAGGGTTCTCAGCCGCTGGTTGGAGGTCAGGGCTGTCAAAGTCCTTTTCATTTTGGGCCACATCAAAAATCGGAATGTTCTTAAAGGGCCGGTTGTGCCAGAATATATTGATAAAATCAATTAAAGTATCAATAAACAGCTGGTTAATTTTATGATTGTTTTAGTGGGTTTTGCAATCAAAATTACAGATTTTGTGGTGCCAATTTAGAAATGTTTGTAAGGAATTTTTATATGATATCAACTGTGACTTTTTATTACTTGCCGTATCAATTATGGACTAAGGCTGCAGCAGCAGTCACTTAAACTCAGTATTTCTTAACAATTTTGAGAACATTTGCAGTAAAATCAGAAACAAATGTGGAGATTTGTTGACTGTGTGAATTTTGCAGATTTGTGAAAAACTGGAGGGACTTACGGATCCTCTAGATCTGGAGTCCAGAGGATCACATAACAAGCTATAGCAGGCCAAATGTATAGTTTTATGGAAGTCTGTTCCAGATTTGTGGAGCATAGAAGCTGAATGCTGCTTCTCCGTGTTTGGTTCTGGCTCTGGGGATGAAGATCAGAACCAGAACCAAGACCTGAGAGATCTGCAGGTCCAGCAGCAGCAGCAGCAGCAGATCTTTAAGCCGTTTGGTGATTTCTAAGCTAACAGCAGGATTTTAAAGTCTATTCTCTCAGTGAAGGACTGTAGAACCCGGCGATGTAGAACCCGGCGATGTAGAACCCGGCGATGTAGAACCCGGCGATGTAGAACCCGGCGATGTAGAACCGGGCGATGCAGAACCGGGCGATGTAGAAACGGGCGATGTAGAACCGGGCGATGTAGAATCCGGTGATGTAGAACCCGGCGATGTAGAACCGGGCGATGTAGAAACGGGCGATGCAGAACCGGGCGATGTAGAAACGGGCGATGTAGAACCCGGCGATGTAGAACCCGGCGATGTAGAACCGGGCGATGTAGAACCCGGCGATGTAGAACCCGGCGATGTAGAACCGGGCGATGTAGAAACGGGCGATGTAGAACCCGGCGATGTAGAACCCGGCGATGTAGAACCGGGCGATGTAG
>CAEFZX010031207.1:0-36312 GCA_903066825.1 Alfaro cultratus | reverse complement strand
GCAGCAGGAGGCTGGTGGAGGGACTCATCTTCAGGGTCGATGTGGAAACTCTGGAGCTTCTGGAGAGAACTGCTGTGGAGAAACTCCTTGAAGCTTGATGTCTGCTTCTGTTCAGTCCAGGACATTTATACCGTCCTCTACAGGTGTGTCTGCAGGAGGACTATGGGTGGTGGTCTGCTCTGCTGGGCCTAAAGTAAACCTGTAACTGGAGGACTCCACAGACACGTTGTCTAATCCCGGTCTTCTGTCCATTTTGTCCGATATTTGTTTTCGATTGCTAGTCAGCTCCAATAACCTTGGCCTTTTTCATGTTCCTTTAATTTACAAATGACTTTCTCGCACCCTTTTCTGATAAAATTTGGGTGAACTCCCCATCCTCTCAAAACGTTCTCCTTCTTCATGACCGGCATAATGAAAAGCCCCCATGTGCTTCATTTGACAAGCTGTTGAAGTTGTATCAAAGCATCGAGTCCCTTTGTGAGGTTGATCGACGGCCTTTTGATACTCCTGCATATGCAGAGGATGGTAATAGGTTCCTGTGGGACAGGTTGCTGTGGCTGTAGCCCTCAAAAATGAATTTTAAATTCAATAAAGCGGTCCAAGCCATTGTACCAATACCCATTGTGCCTCCCACAATCACCAGATATGTTTGTGTGCTCATACATGTGGGCTAATTTAAAGACTCAGGTGTCTGTTTTGCGTGATACTTTTGAGTTTAAAATGTCCGTACTTAGTAGGGAATGCTGAAAAAGGAAGGGCTTCCAGTTTGTTTGGCTTTTGTACAGCTCTGACTATTTCCGTATTTTCAATGAGATACAGGTAATTAAACATCGTGCCAATGACTTAATGTGTTCTTTCTGCCATTAAAGTATAAACCCCTATTTGGACAATTTAATTAGCACATATAAACCTACCATGCTGCCCTTGAATCTTGGGCTCATATAAAAGTGTAAAGATGAATCTTGAAAAGAATGTGTGTGGGTGCGGGTGTTTGTGTGTGTGTTTTTTCCTCCAACGCGCCCCTCCCCCTCTCAATCTCATCAGCCACTGTGATTAAGGTTTGGCATTGGGGATTGTGCCGTCTTTTTGGAGAGATATTTCAGCTGCATTTCTGACACTCTGAAAGGAGAGGAAGATAAAGGAGGCGTCGGGGAAAAAACTCCTTCCCGTTGTGGGAGTCCTAGAGAGGGCCTTGAACCCTGCCATTCATGCCTTTCTCTCCATCAGCTGAGTCTAATTGCCAGTGAGGACAGGAGACCCCAGGCCCGATCGCTCCTTATCCTCTTTAGTGCTTTCAGGCGAGTGAAAGGCGAGCTTCTGCTTTTGATCTTTTCTCTGATTTGCTTTTTCTTCTCTGTCATCCCTACCATCCTCTCCTCAGGAGTGACACCAACTCCTTTCACAGGTTGCCCCCATCTCCATCTGCCCAAAATAATGACCAAGGCCCAAGCTTTATTAAACAGAGGTGGAGAAGGGAGGTCAACCCGGGAGGAGGGAGAGGGAGGTTTGGACGATGGAGAGCCCCTTTCCAAATCCAGTCCGTGGCCTCTCCGAGTTCCCCCAAGTTCATCTCTATACAGTTGTCCAGCCCTGGGCAAGGAGAAAGGCCTTTCTTTACCGGATCGCGGACGTGAAGGCTCGTCCTTTCCCAGAGGCGCCGCTACAATAAGACCCCAGGCTGCTTGAGACAATGGGGGGCCTGTGTGATCTCTAAGCCAGACTCGGGATGAGACGATGCCTTGGTTACTAGTCCCATGGGAGGGTAAACCCACTGGTCATTGTTGACAGCTAATGGACAGCATCTTTCCACTTGCAGGCTCCCCTGCAGACCGTGTTAGCCCACGTCGCCTCGAAACACCACTCGGTGTCGGCTGGCGAAGGAATTCCATCGAGAACAAGTGTTTGCATGTTTGCAGAAGAAGATCTCGCCTCTCACAAATCTCAAACTCTAACAAAAGCAGCATTCGGGGGAGAGGGGGGCGAATTCAATATAATGTGTGAACAGAGAGCACAGTTAGATTCATCTCATTCAGCAAGAACGCTTGTCACATCATCCTTTTGCATCTCAGTCGTTTTGTGAGTTTTTGGATACGAAATGGAGTCGCCTGCCTGAGGTATTTCGCATTGACCGGCCATCAGTTCGGAACTGCTAGGTACTTCTTACCCAGCTTCATAACCAGTGTTCTATTTTCTATTCATCGTCTCCTTTATGGAAATGCGGTTAAATAACACCAATAAACATCTCGCTGCAGGACACACCCCAAAGTTATTTCAGTTTGCCCACAGGGTCAAAATCTCATATTTCGCCCGAGTCATCGGGCCTCAAGCCTGGGTCAGAACCGGAATGAAAGAAGACAGATAATAATACACAGATTCATATTTACACATGACATTTCAACTTTTCATTCTAGTGTTGATAACCAAATAAAGTTCTTTACTGTAATATGAAATGAACTGGCACACACAAAAATGCATTTGTATGACATTTTGTTTAAAGGTAAGAAATGGGTGTAAAAAGGAATGAAATGTGGGCACAAACTGATGACCCGTAGCTGCAACTGGGACAGATAGATTAGCGACAATATTGACAAATAACATTTCTCATCACTTTCCAGGTGCATGATGGAGACGTAAACTGGCTCTACATGCAACACGTGTGTTTGGCTTAAGGCTGTTTAACACAGGGAGGACTGCAAGCAGAGGCTTGAAACTTACAAGTAACTTTTCAGCAAAAATACTGGGGATTGTTTTTACTCAATAATTTATTTATATTGAAGGAAAAGCACTAGTTGTTCCACCGGTAGATTACCTCACTAATGGGGAAACTGTCTTGTTATAAGTGAAATAATCTACCAATGGAACTAAAACGTTTTCATCAACATTGAGGAATTATTGACTTAAAACAAACTCCTGTTTCTTATTGTATGTATTTCATATGTCTCAGACAAACAGAAGAGAATAATTGTGAAGTGGAAGAAAAATGATTCATGTTTTTTTTTATTGTATTGATATTTCATATTCCTGTATCTAACTTACTCTGTGTGTAAAACCACCATGTTTAGGTTTTGTTACTTGCACTGCAAAAGTAAGCTATAAAGACATTGTGTTTCCAAACTTATAATCATAAACATTAAAGTTTAATGACTTCTACACCAATCATGTTTATGGGTATGGGGATGTACTGCCGATCTGTTCTGTCACTTTGCTTTTATGTTTTTTATGTTCTTATGTATTTATTCATGGTCACTGTCCCTTTGGATGTTTTTTTTTTTATGTTGTATTGCAGTCTTGCCCCTGCTTCCAAGATGAATTTCTCCTGTGGGAGACTAATAAATTATCTTATCTTATCTTATCTTTAGATCGAGTAACACGATGCCGCCTGATTTCATTCAAAGACTTCCACAGAAACATAAGAGGGGCAATAAATATACATCAGACATATGTTGCAAATCAAACATGAAGGTATGTAAATCTCAGTCTGCGCCGTCATTTCGTTGAACAGTGTTGAGGGAAGAGTCAGTAGCCATAAGGCAACTCCATGGAAAATAACAGAGTTGATTTTCTCGAGACTCAAAGAGAAGAAGCTCTGACGTTGTTATCGCAGCTTTTATTCAACTCGACTGTGTAAAATGCTCCTGCACGGCGCTTTGTGTTGAGCTGTGCAAATACGCTTTTAAGCATTTCCTTTCAGTAGAAGCGTCGTCTTCATTTTATTCCTCCCCTTTCATTTTTATGTATTTCAGCTATTCAGACAGCAGCACGACGGCACAACTGGCTGGAGCGATCTGATGGTCGACGAAATTATGCCTGAAGAGAAAATCATACCTGAGCCGACTAAAGCATCGGCATTACCTCTTTGGGAACGTCTGTCCGAGACGAGAACGAGTCTTATCTAAATTGCTTTTAAGAGCTGGAGGAAGTGAAGTGTGTGTGTGTGTGTGTGTGTGTGTGTGTGTGTGTGTGTGTGTGTGTGTGTGTGTGTGTGTGTGTGTGTGTGTGTGTTTTGCTATGGGCAGAACTTCTCTTTATCAGTTTTCTCTTTCTGCTTCTTTTACAGCCTCGGGGGGAAAAAAAGACGGAATCACGTACTCATGTAAAAAAATACAGCTTATGGGGAAAAAACCCAGATATGATACAAAACTGGGGAACTAACCTTTTAAAATAACTCTAACTTTGTATTTCATGGTGATTATTTTCTTCCAATTAAGCAGAGAAAAGGTTAAAAAAAATTTTAGGAATGTCTATCAACAGTTCATTTACACAGCACCATTCATGCACAAAGTAGACAAAAAAAATACATTCAATGAGCAATCAGCATGCAGTTTTAAAGAAATGCAAAGATATTCAGGTGAGATGTGATAAAACCGATCAAATATTTGTTGATTTTTATTGATAGTTATGTATAAGTCAGCTGCTTAAAGCTGGCAAGTCTCATGTTTCTCTCCACCAATTAACATTTAAGTCTGAAACGACGGAAATGATCAGTTTCTTATCAAATACACAACATTTAGGTCGTCTCTGACCCTAAACACTTGTAGTTTAGGATCACAAACATTCACGGTCGACCTTAGGTCTACATTACAACATGCGCATGTAATAACTATCTTTCAGTCTTTTAAAATTCATTAACAGAAATATATTTTAATTTACCCGAATATGATCTAACACTGGAAAAACCTGCTGAAAGGCTGATTTCTATTATTTTGACAATTGATCATATGTAATGTTTACCCTGTTAGAAAAATAAATGGACATTCATGTTCTAGGAAAAACAATAATTAAAGATTAAAACCTGTTAATGCTGATTTCTAAATGAATAAACCAATGTTGTTGGGTTTTTTGTCTTTGCAGTGACTCAGTTAACTCTTGTTCCAGCTGTTTTGCCGTCACTATGAGGAGTTTCTTCCTCCAGACTTTCTCACATGTAACAGAGTGAGCCGGGATCGATGTCACGCATGTTTACACTAATCTAATCATGAGCTCTTCATCTGCAAAAATTAACACTGTATAAATACACATATACAAGAACAAAATCCCTTTTTTGGTAACACTTTATTTGAAGGCGTGTGCATAAGACTGACATGACTCTGACATAACACCTGCTATGAACATGAACGAGTCTTTATGAATGTTTACGACTGTCATCAAGTGTCATTCGGGAAATAGTGACACTTTTAAAGCAAAGCTGACTCTTAATTGTAATGTAACTTTGCATGAAAATGTAATTAGTTACCAAATAATGCTAAGTTTAAGCTTTTAATCCAACTTTGTATTTAAAGTGTCATTATTTAAGGGATGATACTTCATGAACAACAGTTCTAAATATTCATAAAGACTCATTCATGTTCATAATAGATGTCATGTTTATGACAGTCTCATGTCAGTCTTATGCACACCCCTTCAAAGAAAGTGTTATCCCTTTTTTTTAACTTCCCACCAAATTCCATGCATTTATATTTAAAATGTGGAACCAAAGTGAAAATCCCAGCTTGTTTTCACAAACCTGACCAACTAAACTGATTCTGGGTGAGCAGCTTGTATCATCGGTGGGACGAGAGAAGTGCTTTACAAGTTTAGTCCACTTAGCATTTATTTAAACAAAACAATTATATAAAATGACAATATTTACCAATATCATGTATATTATTTCCATACCATTTTGACACTTAATAAATGCACAGTCTAGATTTCCTCCCTAATTCTGTGAACCCTGCCTGACCCCCACTGCGCTGCATCACATGATCACGTGACCAAACAAATACCTCAATCCCCTATTGAAAGTTTTAGTTATTGGGCCGATACGATTTGCTAGAGAACGAGTAACATCGACCGATACCGATGTTGATGCCGATTTGTCATTTATCCCTATAACGTTCACTCGCTGCATTTTCCATGAATAGAAAATTGCGCAATTTGACATGTGGAAAATAAATTTGCTTAATCGAAACATGGCAATTTTGAAGAAAATCATTTTTCAATACAAAGTTTTGATGCTACATTGAGGCAGTTTTTATTTATTTATTTATGTATTTTGGCTGTATTTGAATTTGCTTATTTTGCCAAACTGCAATGGTTTTTCGCATCAGACGAGTCACGTGATCAACAACCGGATGTTGCCACTGGCACGACAACAAAGAAGACGACGACAGGAAGTGGTAGGAGAACAATAGAATGATAGAACAATAGAATGATAGAATGATAGAACAATAGAATGATAGAACGATAGAATGATAGAATGATAGAACAATAGAATGATAGAATGATAGAACAATAGAATGATAGAATGATAGAATGATAGAACAATAGAATGATAGAATGATAGAATGATAGAACAATAGAATGATAGAACAATAGAATGATAGAACGATAGAATGATAGAATGATAGAACAATAGAATGATAGAANGATAGAATGATAGAACAATAGAACGATAGAATGATAGAACAATAGAACGATAGAACAATAGAATTATAGCGCGGCTTGTTTTTTAATGACTTATCAAGTGAGCCAACATTTTCAACTGTGATTTTAATTCCATTTTTCAATCAATACAGTAACAGGGTTGTGTTTTTTCGACATTAGCGGAATACTGACAAAGTTCTGCTCATATTTATAGAATTATAGCACAGGTATTTGCTTTAGACATGATCAATTTTATCTGTATAGAAAAAAAAATTCGTACGGCCTACAAAGCCTGAATATCTGCTAAATAAAGTCGTTTTCGCAGTAACTCACTGTTTCTTTACAAAGCGAAGGCAGCTGACTGAACTCCCTGTGAGAGTGACGGCTCCATATCATTTTGCCGGGGGGAGAGTTAGCATGAGGAGGAAACTGACGACGGAGCGTGATGGAGTCTGGGAGAGCAGGAGGAGGAGAGGGAAAGGGCAGAGCACTGGGTCAGGCTGATGGAGATGTCAGAGCTGCTTCAGTAAGCTTGTGACGCCTCGGAGAGCGGTGGAAAAGAAGAAGAGAAGAAAAGAAAAACATAGCGGGGAGGGAAGGAAACAGGACAGCTGAAAGACCAGCAGCTTTGGTGACAGCAGAGGCAAAGACCACCCCAACAACAGCAGCAGGGGATGCTGGGAGGGGAGAGGAGGAGGAAGAGGAGGAAGAGGAGGCCGGATCCTCAGTTACATCTTATTAGAGCCGCAAATAACCATTATATTACGAATCTATTGATTATTCTGATGATTAATTAACTTGATATTTTTTTAAAAATGCCACGTTCTGCAGATTTTTCATTTGGCCACGTAAACCTTTTTTTTTCCTTCTTTTTTTTTTTACACAATATTAGAAAAACATTAAAAGATGCAAATAAGTCACGTTCTTTTTTAAAATACGATTATTTTTTCCCCCACAACACGACATTCCTTTAGTGAACGCCTTGTCATTTGTAGAAAGGTATGAGTCTGCAGATAAAACAATAAAATTACTGTCTGCTATTCTTTTTTTAATATTATGATTAAGAAATGGTCAGCAAAAGGTTCTTAATAGATTTTTTTATTATTATTATTTTGCAGAATTTGAATAAAAATATCTCTTGAGGAGTTCTGGGTAGAACATTCATAGCTACAAAATGAATATATTTTTGTGCGGTTTTGGCTCAAGTGCTGCTCTGACTGTGTTGTTCTTTCAGAAAAGGATCTCAGGTCCTGGTTTGTTTCGGGGTTTGATTTACTGATTCTAGTGTCGTTATTATTTTGTTTCCCCCTTGATGTACAGTTTCTTTTTGTTCTGCTCTGGCTCCCTGTCTTCCCTGTGATCGTTTTTGTTGTTAATTTTTTCATTAAATGAACAATTTGGGTCCATCCTGGCTTCACCTCTAATCATGACAGTTGTCCTTTTTAAAAAAAAATAAAAATCTGTGTAATCCAGTTGATGATTAAATGATTACTAAATTAGTTGATGATTATTCCAATAACTGATTAATCACGATTAATCGTTCCAGCCCTACAGCTTAGATAATATCTTCTCCTCGTCCCTCTCTGAGATGGATAAGGCAATTTTCAGAAGACAAAATGGCTGCAGCTAGTTTTTGACTCAACAAATAATAAAAACAATTCACACACCAACTCAAGCTGATGGAAGAATATTAAAGATAGATATATTTCTATACACCTCTCTGTCAAACTCAGTTTTTCATACTTATTTTCCCCTCAGACGGTGAAACCAGCAGCAGGGATAAAGCCGAGCGGCAGGTCGTGATGTCCGGCGTCCGGTCAGTGGGTGACCCAGTAATGAAATGTGATTCAAGTGCTAGATGGATATCTGGAGTGAAACATCCTCCCCCCTCCTGCCCCGCGCTGACTGGCTGCAGCCCAGACGTCGCCTTGCGCCCGCTCCCGCTGTAAAGTGTGATCTGCGGCGTTTGGCCTTTTGTCTGGGACAATTATGTTCACCATTAACAAGCTTCCTTCTGTTATTGTTCATATCAATTAGGGCTGGATGGTAATTTGAGCTGATGGTGGAGCCGGCGCCGAGAGATGCCGGCCTGATGTGGAGAGTGTATTTTAGGGGGATGGGAGCAATTAAAGCAGCAATAAAGCATTTTGTTCAGTTTATTGGTGTGTGTGTGTGTGGGGGGGGGGTGTTGCAGGAACATTCCCTTACATTTTCATCTTCTTCTTCACAGCGTTATTTTTTTTTATGGAGTCATTTGTGTAAATTTTAGGATTTTTAAATGTTGCAATTTTAAAGAAGCATAATTAAAGATAAATGTATGGCTGGAAAATGTTTATTACTATTATTATTTTAGAATTTTGTCTTGAAATAGCTTCACAGAACTTTATTATATTCATATTCTGAAAAATTCACAATTTTGCTCAATTAGAACCTCAGACAAATGTGTCATTAGCATAAAAATGACAAAAGTCTACTTCTTACTCAACTGGAAAGCCTGTTTGTGTCCATTTAAATCAGTGCAGACTAACAATACTTTTATTAATCCCAAAGGGAAATAAAGTCATGATATCCATGTTTCTTTGAAGGTTTATTGTAGATGCTGACGACTGTGGATAGGATGGATCTCCTGTAGCAGTCAGCATTACAGCAACTCTGGAGAGACCCTCTGACAGAAGATGCTCTTTTTTGTATTACAGTCTGGGGAACAGGATACTTGTGACTGTGGAAAAGTTGAAGCCACGCTGATATTTTGCGAGACACTTGGTATGTCAAGGCTTTCTTTTTGCCACTGTTTTTGCATCTGTGTGTTTTTAGACTGTTTCCCACAATCCCTGAGTCTAACAGCCATTTCTCTCATTTCCTCACTTTCATGCCACGTTGCAGTTACTTGGGATGTGGGAACTCGGAGCTGAATTTGACGTCACACTTAAAGTAAACAGCGTCCTAGTTAAGAAATTAGAATTTCACCATGGTGACGCGTCACGTTACCATAGATATTGTTTGCAGAATCTCTCTCCAACATTTTTTCTAAACTTTACTTTACTTTTCATAAGCCAACACTGCTTTTAATTTGTTCAGTTTATTAATTTGTTCAGTTTGTAGGGGCAGGTGCTACACATGGCACTGATTTTACATGCACGTTTACATCCATCCATCCATTTTTTTACACCCTTGTCCCTAGTGGGGTCAGGAGGTGATGGTGCCTCTCCAGCTACGAGGCGGGGTCACCCTGGACAGGTCGCCAGTCTGTCGCAGGGCAACACAGAGACAGACAGGACAAACAACCATGCACACACACACACACACACACACACACACACACACACACACACACACACACACACACACACCTAGGGACAATTTAGAGAGACCAATTAACCTGACAGTCATGTTTTTGGACTGTGGGAGGAAGCCGGAGCACCTGGAGAGAACCCACCATGCACAGGGAGAACATGCAAACTCCGTGCAGAAAGACCCCGAGACGAGAATCGAACCCAGGACCTTCTTGCTGCAAGGCAACAGTGCTACCAACTGCGCCACTGTGCAGCCCACACTTTTACATGTGTCTTGTAAAATCTAATATATTATCACATATTAGCACTGATGATGCGTGGAGCGGCCATATTGAAACGCAAAGTCAGCCCAGTTCCATAGTAGAACATCTGACTTCACAGAGTGACCCTCCTGTTATGCCACCAGCTTGAATTCCTGTGTTATGTAAAGATAAAAACCCTCATGAAATTGCAAATCGATGAAGTTACAATCATTAAAATGTGACCCTAACCATCTTCACGCCTTTCAGTCCGATAGACTCGGTTTGATTGGGGACCAAAACTGCAACGTTTGTCACATTTTCAGCTGCTGTGGTAGAAAAACCTGTTCCCCTCTCCGCCTGTGGTGGCGCTGCACCACTATAGTGCACTCCTTTAGTGTGTTGTTTCACTAAAGGAAACAACACAAAACCTCCGAAGAAGACATGAGCGCAACTTCTTCACAGAATGTAAACACGATGGAGTGACGTCAGATTTTAGTAGTTGTAGGATTTCTCTTTTGTCTCTGGTTTAAAAAACACGCAAGTCATTTCTGCAGCTGGCGCTAGAGTTTGTTTTGGTTGCACTTACCCAGAATACATTGCGCTGTAGTCCACTTCCTGCTTTTGGATATTTTAGAGTCCAGCGCGATGAATCAATCTCTCTTCTGATTGGCTGCTTTCATTTTTTTTCACTGTCCAATCAGTTTGAGGCACACAGATTTCTGTTTGTATCTTTAAACAGAAGATCGCAAATGAAATCTTACTTTGTTTCAATTTGTTAGATGGATAGAAACGCATTTTGATTCTTTTACTTTTGAACAGATCTATTGTTTAGGCCTGAATATAAAAAAAAAGAAAACTCTTTAGAATATGTAAAAGATTGTGATTAATAATGCTCACCAAACAACTAATATACTATTTATATATAGTATATCACTCTCAACTAAAAAGTCTGGGGAAAAAAAGTTAAATGTGATTTTTTTTTTGTTTTGTTTTGTTTTGTTTTCTTTTCTTTTCTTTTTCTTACTGAGATTAAACCCCGTTTTTAAACCGCTGCTGCTGTTTCGTGCTTTATTGATTCCGGCGGCTGTTTCAACCTTTTACCCCTCAGATATGGGAAGCATTCCAGGGCTGCAACCGGCCCGTGAACCCTGCAACGTGCCCATCAGAGGAACGGCTCGGATAATGACTTATTGATGGAGGGACGCCGAGTGCTTCATGCATATTAGGACGACGCACGCTTCCTGCCGCGCCGCTGCTGCAGCTCTGCTGCCGCGTCAGCCGCAGCCTGCAGATGACCTACATTCTCAGGTTAATTGGTTCCCTCTTAGGCTCGGTACCCAATCATCCTCTGCAGCGGATCAGTCAGGAAAACGTTCCCCACAATTTCCTTTCGGAAATGTCATATATATAAAACGAAGCTTTAGGTGTGACTTCCTGCAGGGACCTACGGTGGCTTGAGAAAAATATTATATATATATATAAATGGATCGAAATATCCAAGAAAATTATGAAAATGCAAACAGAAAATAACACCCAATGGTCGTAGCTGAGACAGGTCAGGTAGAAGTTTTAAGCATAGCGAAGCACGGTGGTGGCAGCATCAGGCTGTGGGGATGATTTCCTTCATCCCCACAGGAAGTCAGAAAAAATTCAATAAGAGACGCAATTAAAATCACACGTGATAAGTTATAGTTCAGGTGATAAGTTATTGAAAAACATGTTCCTCATACATGTCCATGTTTTAGAAATCCCTTAATCTCCATGGCAACCATTCAGCTGTGTAAAACACCTGGGTATACCCAGTGCCGCCTTCGAGTCGTAGCTCCTCCACAAGCTGCAGATTCCAAGCTTTCGCCTCACAGAGCGCCCCCCCAGTGGTGCCCCCCAGTGGCTCCCCCCAGTGGCTCCCTCCAGTGGCTCCCCCCAGTGGCTCCCCCCAGTGGCCCCCAGTGGCTCCCCCCAGTGGCGCCCCCCAGTGGCTCCCCCCAGTGGCTCCCCCCAGTGGCTCCCCCCAGTGGCTCCCCCCAGTGGCGCCCCCCAGTGGCTCCCCCCAGTGGCTCCCCCCAGTGGCCCCCAGTGGCTCCCCATCTCAGCTCCAGAAGGAATTAGAAAACACCTGTGAAACTACACATCTGCTGAGTTCATTATAGGAGCTGCTTCTCAGTGCAACACTGGTAAAACATTGTTAAAGGGTTAACAGAGGAGCCATGTTGTGACGACTTCCTGAAGGCGGAGTTTCAGAAAGAGCGGGAGCTTCTTAAAGAGACAGAGGCCCAATTTCAAGGTGTTCAAGTACAAAGTCACATTTCTTTTGAGTCATATTTGATATACGTAGCATTTTTATAACAACTGAGGGTAACATAGTTACTCAGTTATGCTATAAAATGGCACTATGTGCCTGGGAAACACAAAATACTGGCACTTTAAAAGGGAAGGCAAGAAAAAGTGTCTCCATTCCCTAAATACAAGCAGCTGCCCTCCACTTAACAATTAGCGTTAACACTGCCTTTTGGTGGTCTAATCACTCAAACTCTCAGGAATTTGAGGTTGTAATATGAGGAAAATGGCAAAATGTCAACAAGTCGGACAAACCTTTCCACTTCAGGTGGGAAAAACAACTGAGAGCACACAGAGAAATTGGAGCCATTTAAAGCTGAATGCCAACACATCCTCTGTTAACAGAGCTGTTTCTGTTTGATTCCTCTGACTGACAGGACAAAAGCTGAGTCAGCCATGCAGCAGAGAGTTCCCACATGTTCCCCGTCTGACATCCCCGTATTATACACCGAGAAGATGAGTGGAAAAAAAAAAAAAAAAAACAGGGCCAAAGAAATGCTCCTGACATTATTCAGAGAGAGGGGAACGGAGGGGAGGTTCCCAGCATGTCCGCATATGACAGTCCTTTGCTCCCGGCTGGCTGACGCAGCGACATTGTGCGCCTGTCATCGACGCCCTTCATCGGCAGATGAAGCTGTCAGCGGGACGATGACTTTCTTCTGACAGCCGCTCCGCCCTCTCTCTTCAGCGCGTCGCAAATAAATATGTTGGGCTTCAAAAGCTGCCAAGGCGGCCCGTCGGACGGCAGGTCAGGGGGCCAAACGCGGAGCGAAAGCATTCCCGTCCCCTCCTAACCTGCTCTCAAAGAGCCCGGGTCACCTCTTTTTGGGGCTCTTATTCAGCGTGAGCCGGTCCAGAGGGCCCCGGGCCCCCCGGATCTCTCTCTCACACACACATGGCCTGCAGGGAGGAGTTCTCTTTCTCTCAGAGCGTTCAGAGACTTAAATATTCTCCACACAGAGACCCTCAGCAGCTCAAACCGTTTCAGAGTGACAGTTTGATGAAGATGAACTCAATTTCCCCCGCCGATCATTGAGTGTGAAAAGAAATATTCACCAGCAACCTTCTCTTTCTGATGAAGTCAAAGTGTCACCATGAGGGGGTGTGCAGATGGTAGAGGTATGATGGACTCGGCATCATACCGATGCCGAGTCCATCTGGAGATCTCTTAAAAAGTCTCTATTTTTGTATGTTTCTTCTCATCTTAAAGGGGCAGCGTTATGTAACTTTTTTTATTTTATTTTTTTTAGCTTTACATCATGTCAAAAAACATACCTGCCATTTTGCTTCGATTCTTTTGTGCATATTTGAGAAATCTTTTAATCTCCTGTGCTGACAATTCAGGGATTCTCTCACTCAGCTCCTACAGACTAGCAAGCAGCAATTAGCAAAGACCAGGTGGAACTGGACATCTGCTGAGCTCATCATACCAGCTTCTTCTCAGTGCAAACACTCCTAAAAAAACGTTAAAGGGTTAATACAAGAGCAGTGTTGTGATGACTTCCTGAAGGCGGAATGTCGGAAAGAGCAGGAGCTTCTTAAAGAGACAGACGCCTGTTAAACAGTGAAGTCAACTGGCCCTTTAAGCTCTGGAACCACGTTGATGTGAAACTTTCCTGTTCCAAACAGAAAACCTCTTTGCTGATCACCCGATGCTGAAATAAAGGGAACATTCTTCAGAGGCCTCCTCTCATCCTGGATAAACTGAACACTTGACATTTTGGCACTAAGTAAGGCCTGATCTTTGAAATGAAAGAGGGTCACTTGCTTTTTGAATGAATACATTTTGAACATTTTTATGTCAATGCTTTGTAGATCAACCTTTTACCATGAATGAAGTTCTTTTCATGGCTAGTCCCGACCAGATGGTCACGTTGAGACCTCAACTCTTTACATGTTCCTGAGTTTAGATTTGGTCTCATCTGACTGCTTCACTTTCTAAGTGGCTGGTGGCTAAAAGTGTGACAAATGGCTACTTTTATAAACAGCTTTCTTCTTGCCACTATTTAATAAGGGGAGATTAGTGAAATGCATAACTAATTTTATCCCATTTTCAGGTGATCTGCCTGCGATGGTCAAACCTTGACATCATGTTTTCTAAACTCTCCTAAGCGTCTCAGAGTTTGGCCTTGACCTGTCCTGGTTGCTTCTCAGTCTTAGCTGAACTCACCAAAGTTCAATCCCATGTCGGCAGCAATGTCAAAAAACGTTGTCAATGTTCCACTAATGTCGAAAAACACAAATTGCGGCGTTATTAAATAAGAAATCAAATTAAAATCACACATGAACAAATGATCAAAGTGATGATCCTCCAACCACTTCCTGTCTTCTTCGTCTTCATGGTTTCCACCAGCGGCGACATCTGGTTGTTGATCACGTGACTCGTGTGACGGAAAGTGTTTCCTTTTTGCAGTTTTGCTTGATTAACAAATTTCAATAAAGCCAGAAAAAAAAAAACTCAGCCTTGTGCCACAAACTCCAAATAAGTCACATTGAAGTTTGTGTTTGTAATGTGATAAAGTATCAGAAAGTTTAAGGGAGGGAAAACGTTCGCTTTGAGAAAGAGAGGAAAGTTTAAAGTTGGGTGATTAAATATCGTGACTGTGACCCGACTTTGCTTCATCCCGGCCCTCTGGGTTGTTACAAATTATAGAGAAATTATAGAGAAAATTACAAACTCCCTCCCAAGCCAATTTATTCCCGTACAATGAGTTCACCTTCTTTCATTACAATGATATGCAAATCTAACCCTAGTTTTTACAACGGGATTAATGGCTTTTATTTATCAGCCATAATAGGTCCTGACTGTATAATAGGATGATAGCAGAAATGTCGTTTTCCAAATTATTTTTTATTATTATTTCTTGACTTCATTTTGTCTAACGTTAGATTATTACAAATTAATTTAAATTATGGTTTGTTTGTTTTTTCTGGACACATTCTTCAAAAGCGAAGAGAAAACTTTTTAAACAGCTCAGACCTTTGACCTTTAATTTGCACTAACACAAAGTCACAGATGAATGGAACTACAGCTTCACTCAAAGTTTGAGTTGTGATTGGTTGCCTCTCATGCTCTTTCTTAAGCAACTTGCTTTGAAAAGTTGCAAAAAATTCTATTCTAATACTCACTTCTCTGTTTAATTTATGCTAAAGATTAAGAGAAAACATTAACATCAGGTAAATTAGTACAATTGGGGGACTTACTTATCCGATGTCGTCCAATTTCCCAAATGAGCAAGATTACAAACTGCCAGTAGTCAGGAGACTGGGAGGTCAAAGGTCACAGCACACAGACAATAATTCCTGTGACCCATGAATGATCGTGGACCGTACAGCGGCGCTGAAAAGGAAATCGGAGTTGGAGTGTTTGCAGTGGAGCTGCTCTGTAGATACAGACGCAGAACTATGAGAACCTGCTAAACCTTTGATTGGATTTATGAAACTTTTCTCTTTGTGTCAAAGCTCTGAGAGAATCAAGACGTTTCTGATTGCCTTTGTTTGTTCGAGATCCTAAGAGTAGACATTTTATTATTATTATTATTATTGGTACATTTTATTTGCTGTTTTCTCCTGTTCACCTTTTGTGTGTTTTGTTTTTCTCGAAGGTCTTTATTGCTCCTCTCCTAATCTGCTGTCCGTTAACTGTTGCCTGCATCAACGTCTCAAACGCCTCCAGACGTCTCCAGAGTCACATTCAGCCAAAAATGTCCCAATGTTCAAACCCGGACTAAATGTGAGCACCATTTCTTAGAAGCAAGGTGTTTCAATCTGGATCATCTCACACATGATGATCTGTTTGCTAACACTGTCAGGATGAAGACTCACCTCAGTGGAGACTCTCCCTCTGCCATGCCGCTCTCCACCGCTGCCTTTCTGCTCTGTTACACACGAGTGTGTGTCTCATCTAATGTGTTCATAGACTGCATGGCTCCACTGTGTGTTTTGTCTATTGTCTGCAGCACCATGACTCCACTAAGAGAGAGAGAGAGAGAGAGAGAAAGAGAGAGAGAGAGAGAGAGAGTGTGTGTGTGTGTGTGTGTGTGTGTGTGTGTGTGTGTGTGTGTGTGTGTGTGTGTGTGTTTATCGAGTCTAGCAGCCACACAAGTAAGAGAAACTGTAGTCACTTGATCTAACAGGAGCTCTCCTGTACAGCAATTTGCAAAAATGTTTTTATTTATGCAAACAGGTTGACATGTTATGTCACATTAGAAATAAAAAAAAATAAAAAAACTTCTGCGTAATTTATCACAACTTTATATTTAACTAAAGTTGAAATGAAACAATAAACGGCTTTCAAAATTTTCTTCACAAAATTTCGAGGGCAGTGGCTCACAGGGAGGGGAAGTGGTTATAAATTTCTGCCAAACAGATTCAAAAACTTTGAGACTAATCCCAGAAATGTTCTAGAAAGGTGTGGACATTTTTTATTTTATTTTAAAAGTCAAAAAATTTAAAGTTTTGAAACTTTCCATTTCCAAGTTTTTTCTAGAAAATGTCAAAGATTAGTCTCAAAGTCTCTGGAGTTTTTCTCAGCAAACTTTCAACTTTCGAACGTCTTAAATATCAAGTTTTCTTTTCTAGAAAATTACAGAAATTAATCATAAAATCTGAGTGTTTTTGGCGAAAATTTACTCCATTTTTCTAGATGCAACGTCCGTTTCATTCCTCCTCCTCTCTGACTCCACAGATTTAAATTCATTGAACTTTTTATTTCCAGGAGTTATAATTATCTTTATTTCAACAATAACGTTCTGCTTGCCACTCTTTCATAAATCCAAATATATCTAGTTTATGAAAATAAGGAATGCATTTTGTAAGTGAACTTTATTTGAATGCACGTTTGGCGTCGATCCACCAGTGACGCTGCAGGTCCTCATGCAGCGAAATGGGATGTTTAGAAGTTTGAATATAAAAACTTTGCTGATATATAGAACAGCTCATGTGTTTCCTAACATATTCAGAATTATGTCGAAAAAAACACCAAAAAACGGCTTTTAAAGAAAAACTTTCTGTTAAACACGATTAAAAATGTTATTTCTGGTCAGGAATAAATGAGGACACCCACACATCTATTCCTAGCTAAAATGGCTAAAACCACACAAAAAAGTCACATCAGGAGGTGGCAGCATCATACTGTGGGTTCACTTTCCACTAGGATAAGAAACGTAAACACACAGCCAGTCATGCATATTCATGACTAATAAAGTCACCATGGATACTTTCTTTTATTTTCAGTGGTTGATTTGTATGATGGTGAGATTATGCCACATTTATTCTAGGATTAGGATTACACACCTCTTGATGGTCTCCCAGAAACTATATTTGTATTTACTGTCCTGTGTCACCATATATAGTTGGGGGGGTTTTCCACCTCGGTATGATTTTGCCTCGTCCCTCCAGTCCTGGTAAGGAAAGAGACTTTCAAAAACCAACGATTTGCATGTTAAAGCTGCAGTATGTAATGTTTACAAAAATATTTTTTTCTGTATTTGTTAAAACTGTCACCATGTTGTGAGGCATAATATAACACAGATAATCTATATATATATATATATAAAAAAACCAATCTGTCTTCTTCACCCAGTCCCCCTGAGTTGCTATTGCCGTCTGAAGAAATGCATCAAAACCAACCAATCAGAACCAGGAGGAGGGTCTTAGTGCTGTCTATCAACCTTGTGACCACGCTGCTAAAGGAGAAACAAGTTACAGTTGGATGCTAACTAACATAGACTACGTTGTGGTGAACCAGAAAGGGGAAGGGCATCAACACAAGAGTGATTGACGGCGCTAAGCCCCTCCTCCTGGCTCTGATTGGTTGTTTGTGACTGAGTGCATTTCAACAGTTGGCACTGGGAGAAGGCAGAAGAGCTCAATTTTTATTTATTTATTTTTTTACAGATTATCTGTCTTATACAGTGAGAACATAGTGACCATTTCATATATATATATATATATATATATATATATCAACAACAGTTCCATACTGCAGCTTGAATAGCATCAGATCCTTCTGTAACCTCTGTACACCTGAGTGTCTGGTCTGCTGTCGCACTGAAAATGTCAAATACCAGCAGATATAAACATTACACCCGGGTCCCAAAAAAACTAAATGTACCGTGCCCTTGGTTGCTCCTGCAGGCTTGTTTGGACAGCGTTGTAGCAACAGATCACTGACAGCGATGTCTTAGCGGGGGATTAGCATGACTTTCGCCCTGGTTTCTGCGCACAATAAAGCTTTAATCTGGGTCCTGGTTGGTGGGTCGAGCCACCGGCGCCGAGCCAATGAGGAGCCGCGACGTCCGCGCCGAGTCCCCGCCCGTGGGCGTTCTGGGCCGGGTTGGTTGGGTGGTGGTGGTGGAGCAGGGGGGGCCACCGCCTCGGCCTGGCAGCAGGCTGCGGTGACAGACGCGCCCCTGGGATTCCACCTGTCAGCCACACACGCACTAATCGACAGGCCTCGTACGGGCTGAACTCTCTGTCACCTCTCTGTCAAATCTTCATCTTCTCATTCGTCTGACAGATTCCCTCTGCCCGCCTCCCTCCACCCGCCTCCACCTCATCCCTGCCTCCGTCCCAAACGCCGCCTGTCACCAGCAGCCGTCCTGCAGGCCTGCTGCAACCAAACCAAATGGAGAGGGGGGGGGGAGAAAGAAAGAAAGAAAAAAGAAAGAAAGGGAAACTGTTTTCTCACTTCAGCAAGTATTCCAAAAATCTTCCATGCAGCATCCTCATAAACCCCCCACCTCCACCACCTCCACCCCATTTTCTCCTTGGCATTCAGATTTAATGTGACAGAGGTGGTCTTTAATGTTCTGTAGTAATTGGGTGGGAGAGGCAGAGACTGTTTGGGAGGCGGAGGAGGCGGAGGAAGGGTCATGGTCAGGTTTCTGGTGGAGGTTATTCTGCATCTGTCTCTTAGCAACGCCGGCTCGTTCTTTGTACAGTCCTTGAGTTGATTGCTGTGTTTTTTTTTTCTCTCTCTTTCTCCTCCTCTGTCGTTGAAATGTTTTGCAAAGAAGGGGGCTCCTCGGCAGACAGGCGTCCTCCAATATTGCCTGCTTTTAAGTCCGTGTGAGCATCAGATGGGCTCAGTGAGGCGTAGCGCCCAGACTTGCCTCTCTGGGTGTAAATTATCTTTTTTTTTTTTTTCAAAGTGAGAAAAAAAAATGGAAGATTTGGGATTTTTTAAAAAAAAATTTTGTCAGATAAAATTTAAATTGGACTTGTAAATTATATTAAATAACTCCAGAGCCTGACGCGCCTCCGTCCGCCCCTGCCTGCGTTTTGGTTGGTGTCAGGTGAAAGGCCAGAAGGGTCAGGCAGGGGGTCACTGAAACGGTGTGGGGGAACCCAGTCAGCTTCCAGCCTCCAGAGGAGCCAGACAGAGAGGCACAGAGTCCGTCTGAGGAGGACGGGATTATAGGGGCAATTTGGTGGAAAAGGGGGAATAAGAAATATGCAATCGGATGTTTAATGCAGAGTGAGTCAACGTGTAGAAGTGGACAAATTCCGACCTCTGGAGAAACCTTGTGAATGTAATTTATTTCCCAAACTTACATTGGATATGAGGTCAAGTCGCTGTTGGTTTCTTCTAAACGTTTCCTGCCTCTCATGTTGAGAGCTCTGGACCGTCAGTCCAAACTTCCACTTCCTGTTCACCTCCAGTCCTCTCAGCAGATCAACATCCGACCAATAAACTGTTGGCAGCCATGTTGCAATGCTGACTTCTGACTCATTGGTCCGGAAAGAGGACGAGCTGGTGTTTGTTTGAGTCCATTTCCAAACAATAAGCACCAAACTGAGTCATCTGCATAACAGAAAACAGAAAAACAATCAATCTGCTATAGAGCTTTAGGTCTTAATGACGCTCTTTAAAAGCCTGGTTTAAATAAAATAAAGCAAATAAACGCAAAGGCATACAATCTGAGCATGCTCAGATGCTCAAGTAAAATAATAAAAGGAGCTGCAGCTGCTCCCTATTATTATTATTATTATTATTATTATTATTATTATTATTATTATTATTATTATTATTATTATTATCTTTGAAAATTTATGTTTATGATCAATTTTCGTATTTAAAATGGCGCTTATAGTCGTTAAACGTTACAGCGTTTTGGATTAATAAAATAAAAATAAAAATGAATAATAATAAAAACACACAATTAATTTAATTTAAACGAAGTTTATTCAAAGCGAATTAAAATGTTTGTGGTTGTACTTGCAAGCAAAAGTCATTAAAAAAAAGCCTGGCGTGTGAACTGAAGTGACGTCGCTGTTCTATAAATAAGTCGGACAGAGAGGTTGATGGAGCGTGATTATTTATTTATATATTATTATTATTACTATTATTATTATTATTATTATCATTATTATTATTATTATTATTATTATTATTATTATTATTATTATTATTATTAATTGTTTTTATTTATTTATTTACTTATCAAAAAAAATAAGGTAAGAAAAAAGTTCACGTATTGTGAGAAAAGACAACAGGTTGCGTTGTGAATTGTTTAGTTTCTAATTTGAGTGGGTGTGTGGGGGAGAGAAGTCCCTAAAACTGCTGGAATAATGTATGTTTCGCTTTTTGCATTTTGATGTGCAAACCCTGGTGAATGTTGATGGAAATAAAAATCAAAAGAAATGATAAGGACCCGGAAAAACCGCATGGAAACTTTTAGTAGAAATGATGTGTTTTCATCCGCCGTAAGAATTTTTCCTTCAATTTAATTTAATACAAAAAACGAGTTTGAGGGTTTTGACAAAAGCGGAGAGTCCTTTGCTTATACAACTTAATTTCATTTCTTTTGTTTCTTCTTTTTTTTTTAATTTATTTATTTTTTTTTACATTTTATACATTTATTTCCGAATTGTTTGCTCGCTGGAGAAGAGGCGCAATTAGCAAGGAGAATGACGCGTCGTCCTTTAAGTGGATTTTCACCATGAACCATCTCTGAGTTTTGTCTTAAAATCTTTACATGAGTATTTAATTACTTAAAAGGTTAATAGCAGGGGAATAACTATTGATTAATCGTCTGTAAGCGCCAGTAAAGCAGCGAAATTCAATCTGAGAAATAAGAAGAAGAAGACTTTGTAGTATCCCACGCTGAATGACGGACATTGAACCCACCGCCAGCCTGCGGCCTAACACTATTTAAAACGGAAGGAAAGCGGCTGAAAGCGACGCAATGACGCCTGGATCTCGATTGAGAAACGTCACAGTTTTTGTGGCGTAAAATGTAAAGCCACATATTAATTCTTCAAAAAGTAAAAAAAATAAAAATAAAGTGTTACAGTAGAAGTGCATATATAAGAGCAGCACCAAAAAATAAAAAATAAAAAGCGTCTCACTCGGACTGCATCGACCTATCAGCATTATTTATGGAGGATGAGTTATTAACTGCGCGTATGAGCTGAAGGCTTTCTGTCTGTCATACATGACATGATATCTGACTGATCCAAAACCCTGCAGGTTCGGATTTCTGAACCCGTTTCTGAACCACAACTTCATCTCCACAGACCTCAGTCTGAACCCGGTTTCTCCCAGCATCACCTCAACCAGCTCCGTTCACTCTCCGCTTTTCTTTTTTTCTTCCATCTTCTTCTTCTTCTCTTCTTTTTCCTGTACGTGTGTGGGAAAAATGCTCCATTGTTTCATGTTGGCCTTTTGGCCCGGAGCGCCCAGGGGCCGCGGACTGCCCGGCTTCATCCTCCTCAGGGTAAACTGTAGTGACAGAGCACTCAGGGGCCCCTCATTAGCTCTCTGTCCACTAAGAAGGAGAGAAGCTGCCTTAATCCTCTCTGTCTTCTTCAATCTGCCACCACAGACACGATCCTTGTTTCATTCTTCCTCCTCCAGTTTTCACCCTCACTCCTTTATGAAGAGAAACATCCTAAACGCTTAACTTGTATGTTAAGAAATATTTATGAGAAATTGGAGGTGGAGGGGGGCAAATACATATCCAGTTGCTAAAACATGTAATTTCCTTGTTTGCTATGTGAATAGCAGCTGAAAACAAATGTATGCTATAATCAGAATTAAAATGCTGCCATATTCCCTTAGAATGAAAATGAATGTAGTCTGCATTAATGGTTAAAACAAAACTGCACAGTGTCAGTTGTTATTCCTCTCTCTCTCCTGCAGAGGATCTGCACATCATGGCACCAACATGCAGCTGTCACTGCCACTGGGGTTAATTTGTTTGACTAAAACCCTCCAACGAGGGGCCAGAAACTGACTCCAGAACGCCACAGAATGCTCTTCAATGCAAAACAACAATAATAGTAAAAAATATCTAAATAAAAAAAAAATATATATATATATGACTGTAGATGTCATCTCCTGACATCTACAGTCTTGGTTTGGAGACGTCGCTTTTATGAAACATCAGGTGAAATAAACAAAGTACACTTTAAGTATAAATCTTGAGTTATAATTTAATAAGGTACCAATATGTTAACTTTCACAGTACATCAGAGTGGTTGTCAGAAAAAAGAAAAAGAACACAAAGGAACACACACACATACACACACACACATTTGTACCCTTTGAACGGAGCAGGTTGTGCAAGTGAGTGGCCTGGGTTCATGTAAACACACGAGTCCCATCAAGTCCATTTGTCTCTCGGCCCGGGAAGATGTTGCTCTTTAAAAATCTCTAAGACAACCAAAATTAAAAAAAAAAACAGTGGAAACACATTATTTGGTAATGTAATCATCAATAATCTCCTTGTGCCATTGTTTGTTTGTTTGTTATTTTTTTGTCTTTTTTGTGTGTGAGTGAAATAAACGTGACGGGGAGTGGGGTCTGAGTGTAAACCCCTCTGAGTAGAAAAATACCCGGCAGCTTCCTGACAGTCATCCTCACTCAGCCGCAACATCTCAGGAGCAAACTGAACATATCTGCTAAAACCCCCCCAAAAATTATCCGCTTTTAATATCGTCACAGAATGCAAACAGTCATATTTGCACAGTCGTGAAAAGAAGAATGAGGAAATTTGGCCAAGAAGTATGTACAGTTCTTTTTTTTTTCCACAAGAGAATATTTTTGTAAAAAAAAAAAAGGAGTAATCTCTCGCTTAAAAAAAAAGAAGAGCAATTTTATAACCAGGAAATAACAAAAACAATTAACCACCAAGTCAGAGCTTTAGTGAGGAACCGAGTGAGTCAGGTTCAAAACAAATGCTGTAAATATTTCCATTTTTCACTGAGTCCAAAGTGCTTTATTTTTTTCTTTCTGGAAGGTATGAAATCAACAATAACAGAGACAAAATAAAAAAAATAGAAATAAACAGATCAACACATACAAGAGGCTCCCTGCAGTTTCCTCATTGACTGTGGGCAAAAAACGACACACGTAACATTTAGAAAGCAAAAGGATCGGAAACTTAATTTACAAGCACGATAAATATACACACAGGTCCAATAAATATCGTTTTGTTAAAGCGTCCATACACCGTCACAATTACAAAAAAGAAAAAAAAAAGAAAAGAAAAATAACACAGTTCAAAATAAGCAGTCAACTTGTGTCGTGTCTCGTTTTTTTTTTATTCTGCCTGTGATTTCAAATAATTTCCTGTTCTTCATTTCGTTCGGGACCCTTTTTGTAAAATAAGGCAAACTGCTGATATTAATTTTTTACCTTTAATAATCTCATTCCTCTGGCAGAGAATTTTGGGTTACATGGGGAAAAAAAACAAACAAAAAACCAAAAACCAAATCACTCGATTGGAGATGTAACCTTGCAGCCTTCCACCTACTGGATGGGCATGTACGGCCAGCTGAAGCTGCTGCCGGACAGCAGCATGTCCCTTATCAGCGTCTCGATGGGCGTCTTCCCCACCAGGCGCACGAAGAACAGCTGCTCGATGACCGAGGAGGAGACGGTGCGGAGCGAGGGCAGGCGGAGCAGCAGCTTCCCGAACCGGTTGGGCTGGTTGGGGTACTGACTCCTCACGTACTCCTCCAGCGCGCACTGGGACTTCTCCTGGAGGCTCTCCACGTGGGCCAAGTCCGACAGGCCGCAGGCGTCTGCGCCGAGAGGAACCACAAGGAAAAAAAAAAAAAATTGAAATCAGAACCGTTTACAGAGACGCACTGATCCGATATCGATATCTGTCTCGGTCCCGATGTTGAAAGGAAATTGGGTATCGGTGAGAATGTATCTCGATCTATAAGTGCAGATCTATTCAGTCTAAATCTATGATTCGTGCTCTGAGTGATGTCGTGCTTTATTATTTATTTTACACATTTATTACACTTTCTGAACCATTTAAAGGAGGATTTATTGTAGTTTATATTTTACACGTTTGACCAAAATAGTCAACCTATTGATTTTGTCAGTTTCAGTTTCTTTCATTTTTATTTAACATCGGTTGTTATACTCCTACTTGAACCGACTGGACAAATTGAAGTTGTTTTTACATGTTTGACCAATCTTGTGAAGCTACTGGTGTATTTAAATGAGCTGTACTTGTGCAGAGATATTAATTACATTTGTAATTCAGTACGTTTATGCTACATTTTAAGTCAATTCAGCTCTGTTTTCCTGTATCAGGTCGGTATTGGCCAATGCTAAATTTCAGATATCGACATCGGTATTGGAAGTGGAAAAAGTGGATCGGTGCGTTCCTGTTAACCAACAGCTAAAAGTGAAGAGATAGTCTTTCTGTTTTCACCTAATTCTGCAGCTCAGAAAAGGGCAGAAATAAGTAGGTTTCGTCTTTTGTGTTGCAACGTTCATTAGAGAAGAGGAATGTAGCATTCACTAGCATGCCCAGGTACACAATGAGGCGAGGAATGCTAAAGATCTTTAGCTCTGCTAAAACATCCCATTACATCGCAGGGGATCAAAGCAGGTTAAAAAAATAAAATAAAGTAACAGCAACTCAGCAACTCAGACGCGGTCAGGTAACAACCTGACATGTAGCAGCGAAAGGTTCAATCATCCGTGCTGTGGGTGGTGAAAAGGAGTTCATCTGTCTCATCAGTCCAACGCTTCCTGCGGTCAAAGATGACGACTGCGCTCGGCTAAAATCTCCAAGATTGTCGCAGAGGAATCCAGCAGAGCCACGTCTGGCAGAGCGGTGATGCTGCACTGGATCAAATGTTTTGCTCCTGCAGCCTGCCGCCACTGCAGCGCTGCAGGCCGCATGGCAGCAGGGGTTAAAGAAAGGCTACTGTGTCCCAGTTTAAAGACACGTGCTCAGATGTGCTCATGGGGACCGAAATAGACCCAGATAGAGGAGCTTCTTTTATTTTTCACTCTGCTGCTGCTCGTTCCTTTCGATCCAGCGGCTCAGCCGTTAAAGGGGGCTGCATCAGAGCTGGGAGTTTAGCTGAGCACAACCTGTTTGTGATTATCTTATGTTTTTTTTCCCCCTAATACTTCAAAGTATTTGTGGAATTAAAAACGATATTTAAAATGTAACGATTAAGGATCACACAAAGTAAAACGTAATTACTGGAGCCGGCTCCTGAGAAACAGTTCATCGCCACTTGATTTGAGGATGCAGGATTACGATGATGACTGTCGGACGAAACAACCTCCTTTAGGGGTTTATGAAGATATATTTTGATCGCTATGAGTTTAAATCTCATTAGGATGCTATGGAGATTCAAAGCAGCTTTTCTGAACTCTTTCATTTCCTTTCGAGTCTTGGATAAACAAATATTTATTGCACAAGATGCTAGAGGAGCAGAAGTAAACAACACTGTAAATAACATCAGTAAAGCCAAAAAAAAAAAAAAAGAGAGTTAGACTTAAAAATGATCCTCATTCACACTTTGTTCCTGCCAGGCTGTTCTGTAAGAATGTGGGTTTTCTTAGTACATATTGTGTCTCTTTTATTTTATCTTGAATGTATGTTTTAACATGGAACTATGTTAAAGAATCATTTCTGTCACATTTAGGACAAACAATAAAGTTTAATTTAAACAGATATCTCTTGAAGGAATATCGATTTTTAGTAGTTTACATATATTTAATTTGATTAAATAAGAAAAAAAAAACCTGCATGTTAAAAAAATATTAGTACCCTTCTAAATAATTAACATTAAAAAATAAATAAACTCTTCTTAACTGCTGTCTGTCTTTTTGCATGTTTTGACTTTGTCTTTGAGGTTGGAACGCCTTTTACCATTACCCTAATCTTTAGCCCTTCTCTTAAAATGGGACTCCAGCACGTTCCTGTCACAATAAAAACCTTAACAGAATTTCAAATAATTACTTCAAAGCTAAATTTACCAAGTTTTATATCTCATAAAGATCCAAGTTGCTAATCATGATGAAAGTTATTATTTTTTTTAATGCTTTTTACTCTTAGCTAGAGCTGATTGTTGTTTATTTTATTCACAGTAATGGTGGTTGTGTTTAATAACTCATTTTCCTCGTGGTTCAAATGTCCAGTTTTCAAAAAAAAAAAATCCTAACTTCCAGTGTGTACCGGAGTAAATATTCACCAATATAATTACCTGTGGTGAACAGCACGACGGCCTTGATGCAGCTGTACTCCGCCGAGTCCACCTGCAGCACCTTCAGCTTCTCCACCTGCTCCTGGAAGACCCGGATGTGATCCATGAAGGCCACCACTCGGTCGGCGGACATCGGGGACGCGTGGAGGCCCGCGGCGGCCAGCAGCGGGGCGACGTGGACGGGCATGGAGCACTGGGCGGCGTTCAGCACGAACAGCTCGCTCCAGGTGAGGCGGAGGAGGGCCACCTGGTCCGGCACCTGCAAGTCCGGGAAGAACGGGATGTTCCGGGCCCACTCCACGGCGCTGAAGAGCATCCGCGCCGCCAGCTCGCAGATGTTCTCGATCCCCATGATGTTGTTACTCTGCAGGCACTGGGAGCCGAACCGGGAGGTCGGGTAGGGCTCGGCCCGCAGCAGCAGGGAGATGTACCCGGACAAGTAGGAGTGGCACTGCAGAGGGTCCCCGTTCGTCAGCGCGAACTGGCCGTGGTACGACTGCGTGGGCATCCTACCCCGTTGCACGGCTGCAACGAGAAGCAGCAGAGACGTCACGTCACGTTAAAACAGACTACCAATGCAGCCCAGCTGACATTTAAAGAACAGTCCGCACTTGGGGATCTTTCATGGCAACAGATGCCAATGAAAAGCAACGGGACGCACACGGTCTCCTCTGTCCACTGCGGTCATGTCTACGGTCAGCAGTGAGAAGCTAAATTAGAAGAAAGCAACGAGTAATGGTTTTAGACAGCTCCTGGTCAGAAATGTCACATTCGGCATTGTGACATGGAAAACAATCCAGATCATTTGTAGGCCGCGACCTGCACGCAGTAGCGGGGGTTTCTGTTGGCCTTAGCGGCTATTTCAGTTTGTCTATAACAATCAAAACTGAGTGATAAACTGGCTTATGTTCAGCTAGAAATACTTGTCTTTGCTCTTAAACTAAGAAGACCACTTTTTTGGTCTGTTTGGAATATGATCCAAATTTTTTTTTAAAAAGAGGAATTTGAATTTATAATGTAAAAATAATCAGAATAGGATACATTATAACTAGCAGCACAGTACAGTAAGGCCACATCTGAGCCTGTCTGACCTGCGTACATTATAGATGTTGACACGGATTTTACATAAACCCACAAAATGCAGCCGTTTTATTTTTTTAAGCCTCGCTCTTTAAAGCTGAAATATCAACAAAACCAATAAAAAAAAACCCGTCAAAATTACAACAATATATATACACATATATCACAGTGTCGCTGCCGAAAATGAACTTCTTACAATGTCAAGGTTCTGTTGTTGTTTCACCGAGCTGACCGTGAAGGCAACAGGGATAGCTGCCGTTAAACATGCTACAGGATGCTAGCTGTTGTTTCACACCCCTTCTGTTTACACTGACATACACAGCGGCCCACTAGCTGTGACATAAAAACGGATAAAATATTCTTGGTACACAGGGAAGGGAATAAAATGGGTTTTATACACGTTATCGGAGCCCCACTATTTGCTTCTCACATGAAAGAAATTCAGCTTTTTAAAAAATATTGGACAGTAGCATCCTAAGCCAGTTAATATAAGTCAGTGCTAATATATTTTTTTGCAAGACAAAAATATATAAAACGCTACTGGTGAAATAAAGACCGAATATATATTTTAAAAATACATTTGAGACAAAATTAGGCTACAACAAATGCTCCTTTAAGGCTATTTACTTTGGAAAATAAATAGAAGCTAATGGGGATATTTTTAGCTAGCTGTGACATAAAAGCTTCTAAGATACTTTAGAAAGGATCTAATGGGTTTTCTCTACAATAGGACAAATTATCATACAATATTTTTTTTATGAGACGGTAGCATTTTAAAGGCTGCATAAGAAAATTCAAGCAAAAAACAAACAAAAAATATTAGCCAATACTAGCTCATATTTGCCAATACTAGTAATTTTAGAGGGGAAAAAATTAAATTATATTTTAGACACACAATGGGATGGATATATTCACATAACATCACAGTCCAGGCTAGTTCATTCACCTATTAACAAATGCTAGGCTACACCAATATTGGGTCAATAATATTCAAGTTTGAAAATAATACCAGCAGCCAATATTAGTATATATATATTAGAAAAATATACTGGCTTTGAGATAAAGGATATATTTAATAATATCAAATATTTAGAGAAAAATAAGTTTAGGCTAACAGCCACTATTAGCTAACTGCCTACTAGCTAGTATTAGTAATTTTTTCAGTGACAATAGAAAAACATTCTCCTGACATAAACGCTGTTTTAGAAAGGCAATGAGGAGCATAAATAGGTCTTCTCCACTATCACTGCCCAGAGCAAATATATTTTTTTTTATGTTAACAAATGTTATTCTAAACACAATAATTGCGTTATGCAAGTGCGCGTTTATGAGACGCGCGCGTTCAGGTGGGTAGACGGATGAATAGAAGCAGAGTGGATAATGGGAAATTGAGTTTCCGTCTGTATTCTCCCGAGCCTCGAACAAAAGGAGGGCGGCAGGCCGTACCTTCCCTCCTCATGCCTACTTTGAGGCATTTCTTGAGGCGGCAGTACTGGCACTGGTTGCGGTGGTGCTGGTCCACGGGACAGTTCCTGTTGGCCCTGCAGGTGTACGTCAGGTTCCTCCTGACGCTGCGTTTGAAGAAGCTCTTACATCCCTCGCACGTGAACTGTCCGTAGTGCTTCCCGCTGGACTTGTCCCCGCAGACGATGCACTCGATCTGCTGGCTCTGCTGCTTGTCCATGGAAGAGGAGGAAGAAGAGGAGGAGGAAGAGGAGGTGTTGTTGTTGTTGTTGTTCGCGGAGGAGGTGGTGGTGGAAGTGGACGCGGCGGAGGCGCCGGACAGATTGGGCGGCGGTGCGCCCGGAGCCGCTCCCGCCTGGGGTATCTCCAGAGAGGCCGCTGAGCTCATGTGTCCCGTCAGCTCGCCGGGAAGAGACAGAGGGGCCACTTGGGACACCGGGGAGGAGAGAGTCCCCTGGGAGTCCCCGACGCCCTCCGTGGTTCTCCACGCCACCATAGCCATGCCGACAGACTCCAAAAACTTTGCGCAAGCAACTTTCCTTTAATTGAATCAATGAATTTTCTTTACCGAAAATTTTTAACGCACGCGATTTTAATCTCTCAAAGAAACCCCGACATTGTATTGAATCAATGAATTTTCTTTACCGAAATTTTTTAACGCCCGCTTTTTTAATCTCTCAAATAAACCCCGACTTTTTTTTCTTAAAAAAAAAAAAAAAAAAAAAAAAAAAAAAGATAGTCACATTAGATGCTTTGAAACAGCCTTCATTGGGTCACCGAGGTGTAACACTACTAATAATGTGAAACTAAAAATAAACAGTCAGTCCTTGAAAGAAGACCGCTTCACTCAGAGCGGTCTGATGCGCTCCGACATCCAGGAGGTTAAAAACAAACAAAAAATCAACAGAACCGAAATCCACAGGAAAGCGCGGCGTTATTCCACAAACGGATCCCCTCCAGTCCGTGGGTCCAGCTATGATGAGCAGAATGCCTTGCGAGCGGATCTTTCAGCAGAGATGGAGTCACCGGACCAGGCTCTCCAGACGCTCCCTGCTCTCCCGATCATCCAGAAGTTACGTTAAAAAGACAACGAAGGAGGAGGAGAGAGAGATAGAGGAGAGAGAGAGAGAGAGAGAGAGAGAGAGAGAGGAGGAGGAGGAGGTGAGGATGAGGGGGGTGAAGCGGTTCTTGATGGATGGTGATTTTGATGATGCTTTGCAGAGTGTAGGAAAGAGAAGCGTCCCCACGTCACCGCGGCTTGGTGACGTAGACGCGGGGAGGGGCGGAGTCATCGCGAGGAATGGCCGGCCTGGCAGCAGCTGTGCGGGGGCTTGGGATTTGCATAACACGGGGGCGTCCATATACCTTCGTTTTGTCACTGTTGCGGGTGCGTGTGTGTGTGTGTGTGTGTGTGTGTGTGTGTGTGTGTGTGCACTTGTTCTGGCTTTTTTAGCTGCAACACCTGCTGTCAAAGCTCCTCTCCTTTCTGCAGCAGATGTAGTAATTTATTTATTTATTTTTTTAAGGAAAGCCTATTATTTCCTAAATGAACGCAAACACTTCTGGCTGTGGAGAGACTGGGCAGTCAGAAGCCCCTAACTGCAGCTGTCTGATGCCATCTAGTGTCATGAGATAATTAAACAGAGACATTAATTCACGGAAAGAGCCGAATGGACTGCTTTCATTGAAGGGAAACGCAGTTCAGAGCAAGTTAAACACAGATGCAATCCTCGCTGATTGTCGCCACCGTTTTTAATCTTTATAGTCATGCAGAAGGTCACCTCGGTGTAAAAGGGCCTAAAATCAGATTTTGCGGCAGTGATCTTATGTAATTTTGAAGAACTAGGACTTTAATTGGCTGTTTTTAATCAGTGTGAAAAACAAAATCATAAGTAAATTTTTTTTTTAGCGTTTTCAACAACACCGCTTGGAGCACATGCCTCTACCTGTCCTATCTGTAAAAAAGACACAGATTTTTTTTTTTTTTTCTCACTGTCCAAAGTCAAATCTGACCAAACGTCTCTTATTTTAGGTCGGTCATAATTACCAAAATTATTTCCATTTGCGAAATGTTAAAAGACACGGCGAGAACATTTTTCACAGATTCTTTTTTGGAACTTTTCTGAATTCTGACATTTACATACATTTATCAGGAATAATTGTGCTTCAAACTTTATGGTTTGATTTAACTTCAGACACGGGGAGGTTGGGGGGGATGGGTATGAATCTTTTTATTTGCTGTATGTAAACTTCTGGTTTCAGCTGTAACAGTCCTGTTTTTGAACTGTGGGAGGAAGCCAGCGAACGCACACATGCCCAGGGAAAGCAAGCAACCTCCATTCAGAAAGACCCCGGGGTGGGATTCTTACCCAAGACCTTCTTGCTGGCAAGGCGACAGTTCTCCCAACTGGCTAAGGTTAACAAAAATGAAATAAGGTCACCTGAAGTATTTACTTTCATTGTTTATACCTTACTGGTACTCCAGGAACATCTAAACAGAAATCCACAACCATTTGTTTTCCAGGGTTCAAATATGATATGACAATAAAAACCATTTCTGTTAGCCAGGGCCCACGAGGCTGGAAGAGGAGGCATGTTTATCTTATCACTACACGACCTGAGCAGAAGGTAAAAGAAAAAAGAAACTTCAGAGTTCACTGTTAGAGAGCTGCAGAAAAGAGCTGCAGTTCACCAAGGTGTCACCACGTCTCCATAACAACCAGTCAACACCGTCTGCTTACCAGTTGGTGAACCCTACTGGGGCTTTAACTGGAACCATATCCATTGGTGAGAGTAGATTGGGCTTGTTAGTAACAAACATGCTAAAATGTGGGGAATCATCCCGTGCCCCTGTTAAGTTGGGTGGAGGATCTGCGACGCTCGGGGAAACGTGTTGTGGTTCGTGGCATCATGAACTTTTTGAGATACATTTCAGTAACCGTTCTGGAGGGTTCTACCGGTAAACTGAAAACGGTCATAACGGAGTCTTCCAAAGGGATAATGGCCCAAAACAAAAGGCCAAGTCGCGACAGAAATAATTCAACTAGACACAAAATGTTATGCTCACCTGAGTCGTCACCTTAGTCTCGTCTTAAATTAAAGGTTGGATTTCCTTTTTCACTGATATTATGCTACTTCTAGAAAAGATCTAATCATTTAAAGACTTATCACACATTTATATGAGATGTGCCAACAGTTTCATGTTTTTTGTTTTTTTTTACATATTCCTTAAAATTATTATTATGTCGTGACAGTATAATTTATTTAAGGCAGATAACTCTTGAAGAAATCAAACTCCTCTACCACTCAGAAACAACCAATCAGAGGCGGGAGGTGGGTCTTAGCGATGTCAATCACTCTTGTGCTCAGTCCCCTCCCGCTTGTTCTTTGCTAAGCTACAGCTGGTTCACCACAACGTAGCCTGCCATGAATTCTAAGGCTAGTTAGCTTAGCCACAGATGATGATGGATAAACAGCTTTCTTGTAACGGTATATTTTATTTTCCTCCATTAGCAAATTGAGCAGCGTACAGGAAGTTGATTGACGCTGTTAAGACCCTCCTCTTTGCTCTGATTGTTGTTTTTTGACTGGGAGCAGACTATAATAGTAGCACTAGGAGGAAGAGAAGGAGCTTGGTTTTATACATATAGTA
Source organism: Alfaro cultratus (assembly GCA_903066825.1). Lineage (NCBI taxonomy): Eukaryota > Metazoa > Chordata > Actinopteri > Cyprinodontiformes > Poeciliidae > Alfaro > Alfaro cultratus. The sequence continues at coordinate 3,367 of CAEFZX010031207.1, read as the reverse complement.
TATATATATATATATATATATATATATATATATATATATATATATATATATAGATTATCTGTCTCTCACCATACTGCCATGATTTGGTGACAGTTTTAGTAAACATGGAAATACATATTTTTAAGCTGTCTTAATGATCATCTCCACGTTGACTCCTAAGGCTGACCATTCTGCCATGTTCTTCACTGCAGCCACACAACGAGCTTTTAGTGTTTCCACCTCGCTGGGTAGAGAGGAGAAACCCTTATTTTGTTTACTGCGGTAATAAATCCCCTCTTTATCTGTTTGAGTATTATTAGCCACCGTTTTAGCAAATGAACGTTGAGTACTGAAATATTTTTTGCCCTTTCGAGACTCTTCGCCGGCAGGGAAAACTGCAAGCCATGCTAATTGGAGACAAACCGAGGGAGAGTTTGACTGGGACAGACCTGCTGCGTGTGCACCGTAAAAAAGGATGTGGCTGTTTATAGCGCTGCAGGAAGCAGCCACTGCTGGCTCACTGCTCGCAGAGCGGGAGCGTTTTTCACACTGGCTTTATGTCACTTGTTTATTTTACAAATAGTAAACTAAAGCCTCAGAAGACACATTCTGTGGTTCTTAGTCCCCTCCCCGCCCCCCAGAAGGTTCAAATGACTAATTTCTGGAAGAAAAACAAAACAAGCTGATGGGATTGTGGTCAGCCATCATGTTTGGGGGGGGAAATGTTCAGAAAAATGTTAAAAACTCCATCACTTTGTGATTAAACATGACCAAACAGTTCAGTAGTGAAATACTTTTGGTCTATTTTATAATGATCTGATGTGATGTATCTTATGAAAATGTTCATGCTTGGGGAAGAAAAACAACCCCACAGCATGATGCTGACACCACCATGTGTTAGGAGCATGGTGCATTCAGGGAGTGTTTGTCTTAGTACCCGGCTGTTTGCAAAGAGGCTGAAAAATTCAACATTTTTCTCCTCTGAACAGAATGAATTTTCTCTCTCCTACATAACTATTTATAAGCTTCAAATGAAAAAAGAAATAGTTTAGATCAGACGGCAGCAATGATTTCAATTTATCCGACAAAATAAGATTTGTCTATAACTGTGAACAGATCAAATTTTTAAAAGCGTATTATTTTTTTTAAAACCTAGTGAAATTAAACCAAAGTTAATTTTTATTGTTAGAATTTAGAAAAAATATATAATCATATACGTTTTAGAAAGGAAAAATTGTTTATTTTATGTGCTTAGTTTAGTCCCTGATGTCTTTAGGCAGCCTGCTTAAAAATATAAAGCACATAGTTTGAAGCCGAAAAAATAAAATGATTAAATTACTATTAAAACACACATATTGCTCTGTTGTAGATTTTGTATAGATATTACATAAAAACACACAAAAGAACTGGCTTTAGAATAAAAAGTTTGGTTCTGTAAGAGCCACGGTGTAGGAGCCAAATGGCCACAAGCGCCTCTGGACCTCTGGTTTAGATGGACAGCCATGTTTTGGCAAGTTTGGGGCTCAGCCATACTCTTTCTATCTTTGTTAAGGGAGACATATTATTCAAAATTCACATTTTGCACATTTTTGTACTTCCATTTGGGTCTATAGGGCTTTTAAAAACAGCCCAAGCATTAAAAAACCCCCCACACACACACTCAGAAGTTTTTTTTGGTAACATGTTCATGTTTTTTGGTGTCTGGAGAATGAGCTGTTTCAAAAGCCTCATTATTGTTAAGTCACAATCCAGAGCACCTCACGTTACCTAGCAACCCCAGTCGAGCAGCTGGTTTTACCACAGTATGTTTTGTTGTCGACATCATCCAGAAACTACTTGCTTACATCTTTGCTGGTTGTGCAGGAGGCTCCACCTCTGCTTTTCAAAGCAGAAGTATAATTTCGTATAATTGTGTATCTGTTTGTAGCCATTTTCATGTGAGAGTTGGGGGAGCGTTGCCAGCAGCAACTTAATTTGGATTTAAAGTGACAAGACACCTTAAAATGGCTCATTCTTCTTTGTGTTAAAAAAAAAGATGTGATGAATGTTATACACATACATTTTACATATGGATGTCAGAGTAAATCGGACATCTGCACACCACACTTTTAAGACTTTAATTTATAAGAAAGGTTTCCACTTCCCAAGTACATGTTACCTGTGTGTCAGATCAAAGTGGACAAATGTGAAACATTTCAAAGCGTATGAAAACTTTTGGGACTGTAATGCTGGTAACATTACGTGCCCAGCAGACTGTGTTAGTTAACCACCTGAATACACCGAAGGATCAGGCTTTTTTTTTTTTTTTCCATCAATAGATTGTTTTTACTCCCTGACGACACGGACAAATCCCAAGTAGACAATGTCAGAATCCATCTGGCTCAAATGGTGAGCCAGTGGTTCAGAGAGCATGAGATATAATTTTCACAGATGGATTGACCACTACAAAGTCCAGTCCATGTACAGAGTTGTTGGGATGTGCAGTAGAAGACTTCACCCAGGGCCAAACGCTTCGTCACAAGATCTCATTGAAAAAAAATCGGTCAACGCTTTATGACAATACCACAGCAACTGCATCCCATAATAAAAGTATTTAAGCGTGTGTATTTTCTCACCAGCTTCAAGGAATACCCAGGAATCCAGGATTATTCTAGGGATTTGGAGTAAACAGCAGTGTGATGTAAGCTCATTAAGGTCACGAGGTGAGGAGCGGGATCTAAAGGCACACTCCAGCCAGAAGATTCTGAGAGAATGTCCAGAGAATTAGCAGTGCCACGGCGGAGGCTTTTGATGCAAAAGGCAAATGCTGTGGAGGAAACAAGTATTTGATACAGACGATGTTTCGAGATTTCTTACATACAAAGAATGGACATGTGGGTATTTTTCATCGCAGGTATCTCAACTGTGAGAGACAGAAGAAAAAATATCCAGAAAATCACATAATGTGATTATATGAACTGCACTGCAGATCCGAAGATGAAACGGGTCATAAATGGAAACAGCAGCAATGTTCTTCTTTTAGCCTCTGTCATGAAAACATGACATTTAAGGCTAGAATATTATATCAGGGAATAACAGACATTTTCAATACAGAAATGTGGGCTTTGATACCTTCTTAAAGGTTGTTAGTTTTAAAAGGTGCTTTTAATCTGACAACACATATTCTAATTTATGACAGAACATAAAATAAAGGTTGTAATGGTTAGTGACCCATTTGAAATGAAATTGCCTAAATAATTAATTTGTTGTAGTCTATTTAAATTAAATTATTCTGTGAATTTTCTAAATTAAAAATGTCAGATTGTTTATGGATGTTTGTCTGTTTTTGTTTAACATTGTTGGTGGTTTATCTTTGTTTGTTTAATGATATTTACACTTTGCAATGTTT